>JARQOD010014262.1:0-10731 GCA_033576555.1 Oophaga sylvatica
TGTTATGTTTCGGTAGCTGAGGAGTGCAGGTAAAAAAGGCAATACACCAGAGCAGTTGGAATCTATGAGATTGCAGTACCCTGACTAACCACCACAACTAGAGGCAGCCGTGGAGCGTTCCTACGTTGGTCCTAGACGCCTCGTCACAGCCTGAGAAACTAACTACACCTAAAGATAGAAAGAGGAAAGCTATCTGCCCCGGAGCAGATCCCCAAAGAACATAGAAAGCCCCCAAACATGTAATGGCGGTTAGACAAGAAGAAATACTGACACAGACAGAAAATAGTATGAGCAAACGTTGGGGCCCAAACTACCTAAATAGAAAAGGATAGGAAGGGCACTTACTGCAATCCCAAAAAACCCTGAAAAGCACCAACTCTACTAATTTCAAAAACACCTGAGATCACACGACCTCTACCACCTAAATTAGTTCTCTGGTGTAACAAAATCAAAACAGCAGCCACTGAAAAAACTGGAAAAAGCAAATGTACAAACATCAGTGGCTGAACTAAACTGAGAGGGCAAAAGCCCCCGGAGGGGACCCTGAAGGCCCCCACAGAAGTGCAGGACAAAATGCAAAAATCAAGCACAAAAACAAAAAGAAGAAAATGTCTTATCTGTTAGCAGGAGATGCAGACACGACACAGCAGGCTACAAAGGAAACAGGAATCAAGGATTGAGACCAGAACAATTGATCACCGGCAACCCTGATGGGAAGGCGACTCCCTTATATAAGACCAGTCAGTAACACCTGATTCCCAATCCTCACAATCTTCACTGGACAGTCCAGTACCGCTTGTAACCACCAGAGGGAGCCTCTGCTCAGAACTCATTTCAAGTCCATTCACAACAGTACCCCCCCTTGAGGAGGGGTCACCGAACCCTCACTTGAGCAACCAGGTCGGTCAGGATGAGTTCTATGATACGCACGGATGAGTCTCCTAGCATGGATGTCCGAAGCAAACACCCAAGAATTGTCTTCCTGACCATAACCTCTCCACTTAACCAAATACTGGAGTTTCCGTCTAGAAAAACGAGAATTCAATATTTTCTCAACCACAAACTCCAATTGCCCTCAACCAAACAGGGTCAGGAGGCAAAGCAGTAGGAACCACTGGCTCAACAAACCTCTTCAACAAGGACTTGTGGAACACGTTATGGATCTTAAATGTCCCTGGAAGAAGCAAACGAAAAGAAACAGGATTAAGAATCTCCATGATCTTATAAGGTCCAATGAACCTAGGCTTAAATTTAGGAGATGCCACTCTCATAGGAATATTTTTTGAGGACAACCAGACCAAGTCCCCCACTTTAAACCGAGGACCATCAGTCCTATGCCGGTTAGCAAACCGCTGGGCCCTCTCCTGAGAGAGGGACAACCTCTCCACTACCTGGTCCCAAATCTGTTGCATACGCTCCACAACAGAGTCAACACCTGGACAGACAGAAGCCTCCGTCTGTCCTGAAGAAAATCGAGGGTGAAACCCAGAATTACAGAAAAATGGAGACATCAAAGTGGCAGAGCTAGCCCTATTATTAAGAGCAAACTCAGCCAAAGGCAAAAAAGAGACCCAGTCATCCTGATCAGCAGACACAAAGCATCTTAGATAAGTCTCCAATGTCTGGTTTGTTCTCTCAGTTTGACCATTGGTCTGAGGATGAAACGCCGAGGAGAAAGACAATTGAACACCAAGTTTAGAACAAAAGGTCCTCCAAAATCTGGAAACAAACTGGACTCCTCTGTCAGACACAATGTTCTCAGGAATGCCGTGTAAACGAACCACGTGCTGAAGGAACAAAGGCACCAATTCAGAGGAGGAAGGCAACTTAGGTAATGGCACAAGATGTATCATCTTGGAAAACCTATCACAAATCACCCAGATGACGGTCATTCTCTGAGAAACAGGGAGGTCGGAAATGAAATCCATAGAGATATGGGTCCATGGTCTCTTGGGCACAGGCAATGGCATCAACAAACCACTAGAGCGAGAGCAAGGCTTGGAGCGAGAGCAAGTCCCGCAGGACTGCACAAATTCCCTGACATCACGAGACAAGGTAGGCCACCAAAAGGACCGACTAACCAAGTCTCTGGTACCAAAAATTCCGGGATGACCGGCCAACGCGGAACAATGAATCTCAGACATCACACTCTTTTTCCACTGGTCCGGGACAAACAATTTCCCAACAGGGCAGCGCTCGGGCCTATCCTCCTGACACCCCTCCAGAGCCAGTCTCAAATTGGGCGAGATGGCGGAAAGAACTACACCTTCTTTCAAAATAACAGAAGGATCAGATAACTCAGGAGAGTCCGCAAGGAAACTCCTCGAGAGGGCATCCGCCTTAACATTCTTAGTGCCAGGAAGAAAGGAAACCACAAAATTAAAACGTGTGAAAAACAAGGCCCACCTGGCCTGTCTAGGATTAAGTCGCTTGGCAGATTCCAGATAAACCAGATTCTTATGGTCCGAAGGACACCACTGATGTTGGCTCCTCAGCCAATGTCTCCACTCTTCAAGCCTTCATGCATACTCCCGTTACCCAGTCTTCGAGCCAGTCTCACTTTAGCACGATACTGCAAATATCGGTATCGGCCGATATTAGGCTAGCTTTCGATACGATACTTTGCAAATATCGGAATGCCGTATTAGCGTCGGTTCTTCAGTACCTATATTGCAAGATACCGGAATCGGATTTGTCACTGTCACTGTGAGTGTCCGTCGGTCGGGTCTGTCAGGAGTCAGCGGCACTTACCTGGCAGAAGATCTCCGGCGGTCACGTCCTGGACTGCTTGATGGCCGCCATTATCTTCTCCTGGCGGTCACATGCAGTTTTTCGCGATAACTGCAGTGACTGCAGGGTAATCCCGGCCGTAAAGCAGCAGTCCGATGACGTCACCGCCGGGGAAGCAGGTAATCAGCTGTGCTGCGCCGGATGACAGGCTCTGCCTGTCATTCTGATGTAGCAGAGCTGGATCGTCGTGGACACTCGTTACTATGGACTGCGTCGGACAGGTGGTATACTTTTTTTTTTTCATTTTTTTACAGGAGATCGATGGCGTCGCAGGATGAGACTGTAATAAAAGTAATGAAAACTGTGTTTTTTTTTTTATTAAATTAAAAAACTTTTTTATGAACATTCACCCGTCCGGGTACATCAACAATTTAACTATTTACATACAGGGACCCTGTCCGGGTTATTTATAATTCTTTGGCAGGGGTGTTCCAGGTACCACCTGGTACTCTTCTGATGCTTGCCAAACATCCGAGACACCAAGGACCACCAGGACCTGATGACGTCGTGTGGCCTGTACAGTCAAGTCGTGACCCGCTATCTGTGTCTGTGTGGCCACCTCTTTCATCTCCCTCCGGGTCTGGAGCCCTATGTCCCGGACTGAACGAACCCCAGGGGGCCTAACAGGCGCCGGGTACGGGCCAGCTATACTTATCATGTCCATAGCTGGGGCTGCTGAGGAGACCACTGAGGGAGGCTGGGGAGATTTACGGCGTGGGGTGGGCACTTTTGCAGAGGCCTGGATGTGGGAGGCTGAAGGCTCCGAGGGTCTCACAGGTTCCTGACACTCTGGGGAGTAGGGGTCGCACCTGGTAACATTTAGGGCGTACCATCCATTGTAACCCCAGTGTCGGGTGTAAGTCACCAAGTCTCCTGGCAACAGGTCCCTCCCCGGGTGTCCTTCTGGGAGGTGAGTCTCCACGTCCCGCCGGGTCACAAAACTTCTAAATAAAGTCCAGGCTCCTGGATGAAGCCCCAACCACCTTTCAATTTAAAGCTCCGTACTGCACCCTTACGCCGCGGCTCCCACAGGGTTCCTTTATCTTTTCTCATCCGGTCCTTATCTGCCCGGTCCTTCTCCAGTGACGTTGGCCGAAGCTTTTGGGATTCTCGCTGCTCCCTTTGTCGCTCTGCTTCCCGCTCCCAACGTCTCCACTCTTCCTCCTGACGCCGGTTGTAATTCTCCTCCACCAGCACTCCATGTCTCCACCATCAAACTGCAGCTTACGATGTCCGGTTTGCGGCAGCTCTCCTGGCGCCCCCAGTCCTGGCGGCGCTCACCTGCGGAGGAAGCAGCCGGCTCTGGAACAGATGACAGTCGGGGCTCCGGTACAGACAGGTAGACCTCTGGTGCCTGCGCGGCCTCCTCCATGAGGACGGGTGTCGCTTCTTCTGTCTCAGCGACGGGGGCAGACAGCGGGATCTGGGGTGCTGCCGGTGCAGAGTTTTTTGCAGGAACGGGTGCCTCCACTGCGACAACGTCAACCGGATCACATTGCAAGGGCTGGATGCCGCTACGGACTCCTCTACTAGAACGGGTGCCTCACCTTCCGGTACAGACACTTCAGGTAAGAGGGATTGGCGCCGCTCCAAGTTTAGTTTTAGGGCACGCCAGCTGGCTTCCATCCTGGCGACCTCCTCCCGGTGCCGGGCCAGGCCTCTTAGGGTATCCTCCGCTTCTTGCAGCGTAGGAGGGTTTCCAGGCCGGGTGCCCAACGGTGGTTCCGTGGCGATCGGGTCGCTTCCGTGGGGGGAGAGCTCTGACTGCTCCATCCCTTCACACTTCTGCTCGTGTCCATTAGCCATCTCTGCCAAGTCACATGTGTCATTAGCATCTGGAGAGGGCCCCTCTTTTGTAGGGAGGCGGGACCTTCGTGTTAGTTTCCGCACACTGAGGAGGATGAGGAGGCGGAACTGAAGAGCTGTGGGGCACGATCTTACATTGCAGTACCATTTAGAGTGGTCGGCCATCGTTTTCGCGCACTGAGTGAGTGTACACCCACGAAGAGCACGCCCTTCTTCTTCACCAGTGCCTCGTCGTGACGCAGATATGGCGGAAAAATGGCAAATACATTCTCTGATGATTTTAGCAATTCTCAAGCACAAAACCAGTTCAATTCAGGCACACAGGACTCGCTTATAGCGAGCTACAGAATCCTGTTCGTGACGCCCAAGTTGAGTCGCACAGAGCCAGAGGTTTTGGGGGTACTCGGCACCGAGCCCGTCGACTTCTATGGGGTATGTCACGGCTTTACCCGGCAATTGAATCAGAGTCTATTTTACTATGTAGAAGTGTATAAACTATAAATATATGTATATATATATATGTCACAATGACATGATATATATATATATATTATTATTCTATTGTGTATATTTTGTGTTTACAACGAAAGAAAGGGTTTTTTTTGTTGCGATATTTTGTTCCCATAGACTTACATGGGACTTCCGGTATCGGAATCGGATATCGACGATATTTAGTGATATCGGCGATACCATTCCGATACGATATTTTTAGATATCGAGCAGTATCGCTCCTACCAACACTAATTACTTCAGTGGGAAAATTCGAGAGAAAAGGCACAGTCTTAGAGTCTGGATCCTTTGGGACAAAACGCACTGCCCAATTTCAGAGGCATCAACTCCACCTGAAATGCAGAGAAACATCAGCTGCGTAGAACAGGAGCAGAAGTGAATCTCTGCTTAAGTTCCTGAAATGCAAGACTGCCTCAGGAGGCCAATTCACCACATCAGAACCCTTTTTGGTCAAATCAGTTAATGGTTTAACAATAACGAGAAATTACCAATAAATTTACGATAAAAATTGGCAAAACCCAAAAATCTTTGAAGAGCCTTTAATGAAGTAGGTTGGACCCAATCACAGATGGCCTGAACCTTGACCGGGTCCATTTCAATAACAGATGGGGACAAAATGAATCCCAAAAATGAGATCCTCTGTACGCCAAAAAGACACTTTGATCCCTTCACATACAGAGCATTCTCTCTCAAAATCTGGAATACAGTTCGAACATGTTTCACATGAGAGTCCCAGTCATTGAAAAAATCAAGATATCATCCAAATAAACAATCAGAAATTTATCCACAAAATCCCTGAAAATGTCATTCATGAAGGACTGGAAGACAGAAGGAGCATTAGTGAGCCCAAAGGGCATCACAAGGTACTCAAAATGCCCTCAGGGGTATTAAATGCCGTCTTCCATTCATCCCCGTGCTTAATGCGAATAAGGTTATATGCCCCCCTGAGGTCAAGCTTGGTAAACCAAGTAGCGTTTTTCACCCTGGAAAACAGGTCAGAAATCAAGGGTAACGGATATTGATATTTCACAGTAATATTGTTCAAAAGACGATAATCAATACACGGCCTTAATGAACCATCCTTTTTGGCCACAAAGAAAAAACCGGCACCTAAGGGTGAAGAGGATGGTCTGATATGACCCTTCTCCAATGACTCCTTGATATAAGACCGCATAGCGTCATGTTCAGGTACAGACAAGTTAAAAAGGCGACCTTTAGGGAATTTACTACCAGGCACTAATTCAATAGCGCAGTCATAGCTCCTATGGGGAGGCAAGGATGCAGATTTACTTTCGCTAAACACATCAGAAAAATCAATCAAAAAGTCAGGAACATCCTGAGCCTGGGGGAGGCAGAAAAAACAGGAGTGTTGGTATTAACACATTGGCAGCCCCAACTGGTTACAGACACAGATTTCCAATCCAAAACAGGATTATGAGACTGTAACCAAGGAAACCCAGTACGATAATGTCATGCAGATTATACAGAACCAAAAATTTGCAGCTCTCCTGATGATCAGGTTCAACCCTCATTATCACCTGAGTAGAGAACTGAGGTTTATTCTCAGCAAAGGGGTAGAATCGATCCCCAGTAGGGAATAGACTTCCGTAGGGGTATCAAGGGAAACCCACAACGTTTAGCAAAATCAAAATCCATCAGGTTAATAGCTGCTCCCGAATCAACGAAAGCCTGAGCAGAAAATGAGGACAGAGAGCATATCAGAGTAACAGTTAATAAAAACTTAGTCTGAACACTACCCAAGACAACGAGCGTGCAAAACGTCTTCCCCGCTTAGGGCAGACTGAAATAGCATGAGAGGCATCACCACAGTAGAAACATAACCCATTGCGCTTTCGAAACTCATGACGCTGTGCCCCAGAAACCACTCTATCACACTGCATGGATTCAGAAGCAGGTTCACAAGGCAACACTATTCCACGCATACTTCTCCGCTCACGCAAACGTCTGTCAATTTGAATCGCTAATGACATAGAATCATTGAGACCAGAGGGGACAGGGAATCCCACCATAACATCCTTTACATTATCTGACAGACCCTTCCGAAAAAGAGGCTGCCAAAGCGTCGTCATTCCATTTGGTCAGGACTGCCCACCTACGGAATCTCTGACAGTATAACTCAGCGTCATCAAGCCCCTGATTTAATGCCAACAAGGCTTTTTCAGCTTGATCAGTGACATTAGGCTCATCGTACAATAACCCCAAGGCCTGAAAAAATGCATCAACATCACTCAAAACAGGATCCCCAGGTGTCAGGGAAAAAGCCCAATCCTGAGGATCGCCGCGCAGGAGAGAGATGACAATTTGAACCTGCTGCGCTGCGTTCCCTGAGGACTTAGATTTTAAGGCAAAAAACAATTTACAATTATTTTTGAAATTCAGAAACTTGCTCGATCCCCCAAAAAAAATCTGGCATGGGAATCCTAGGTTCCACAACAGGCAACCTAGCAAGATAGGTAGCAATACTCCGAACCTCAGTGGCAAGCTGATCCACACGGCCAGACAACTGTGCAAACTCCATTGAGAAAAAAATCCTCCCCAGCACCCAGAGATACAGAGGGAAAAAAAAATGCAACAAACAGAAAAATATCTCTGACAACTCTGACAACCTTTTTTCTTTCACAATATTTTTCCCTTCTGTGAGTACCATAAATTTTCAATTTTTAGGCCGGTGATACTGTTATGTTTCGGTAGCTGAGGAGTGCAGGTAAAAAAGGCAATACACCAGAGCAGTTGGAATCTATGAGATTGCAGTACCCTGACTAACCACCACAACTAGAGGCAGCCGTGGAGCGTTCCTACGTTGGTCCTAGACGCCTCGTCACAGCCTGAGAAACTAACTACACCTAAAGATAGAAAGAGGAAAGCTATCTGCCCCGGAGCAGATCCCCAAAGAACATAGAAAGCCCCCAAACATGTAATGGCGGTTAGACAAGAAGAAATACTGACACAGACAGAAAATAGTATGAGCAAACGTTGGGGCCCAAACTACCTAAATAGAAAAGGATAGGAAGGGCACTTACTGCAATCCCAAAAAACCCTGAAAAGCACCAACTCTACTAATTTCAAAAACACCTGAGATCACACGACCTCTACCACCTAAATTAGTTCTCTGGTGTAACAAAATCAAAACAGCAGCCACTGAAAAAACTGGAAAAAGCAAATGTACAAACATCAGTGGCTGAACTAAACTGAGAGGGCAAAAGCCCCCGGAGGGGACCCTGAAGGCCCCCACAGAAGTGCAGGACAAAATGCAAAAATCAAGCACAAAAACAAAAGAAGAAAATGTCTTATCTGTTAGCAGGAGATGCAGACACGACACAGCAGGCTACAAAGGAAACAGGAATCAAGGATTGAGACCAGAACAATTGATCACCGGCAACCCTGATGGGAAGGCGACTCCCTTATATAAGACGAGTCAGTAACACCTGATTCCCAATCCTCACAATCTTCACTGGACAGTCCAGTACCGCTTGTAACCACCAGAGGGAGCCTCTGCTCAGAACTCATTTCAAGTCCATTCACAACAGTACCCCCCCCTTGAGGAGGGGTCACCGAACCCTCACTTGAGCAACCAGGTCGGTCAGGATGATTCTATGATACGCACGGATGAGTCTCCTAGCATGGATGTCCGAAGCAAACACCCAAGAATTGTCTTCCTGACCATAACCTCTCCACTTAACCAAATACTGGAGTTTCCGTCTAGAAAAACGAGAATTCAATATTTTCTCAACCACAAACTCCATATTGCCCTCAACCAGAACAGGGTCAGGAGGCAAAGCAGTAGGAACCACTGGCTCAACAAACCTCTTCAACAAGGACTTGTGGAACACGTTATGGATCTTAAATGTCCCTGGATGATGATATTAATGGGGAGGCAATGATAATGATGATGAAGGGGAGGCTGTGATGATGGGAAGGCAATGATGATGATGATATTAATGGGGAGGTAATGATGATATTGGGGAGGCAAATGATGATGATGATGGGCAGGCAATGATGATGATAATGGGGAGTCTTTTCACTGCGCCCTTTCCTGAGCCGTAACAGTGCAGAACGCAGCACAGTGTAGAGGAGAGCTCCATATTTTGTATGGAGCATTATTTTGGGTCCAGTATTCTGTATGGAGCATTTATATGGGGGATCGTGAGGGACATCCTGCATGGGGTATTATATGGGTGATGAGGGGGAGACTATGTGGTGCCCATAATATTGTATGGAGGACTGTACTGTCCGGTCTGTACTGTGCGCTGTGAGGATTTGGCGGTTTTTGAGCTATTGTACAATTTACAATAGATATCACTCATGTAATGGAAGAAGAGAAGTGTTTGGCATTTTGCTATACCCATACCCATCTCTGCAGTATCTGTGCATCATGAATCGTGGTCTGTGTTAAGGGGGCCCACTGAGATTCTTTCGCCCGGGGCCATAAAAACCTGGAGCTGGCCCTGTCTGTATGTCATGTATGTTATATGTTCTGTATGTCATGTGTATGTTATATGTTCTGTATGTCATGTGTATGTTATATGTTCTGTATGTCATGTATGTTATATGTTGTATGTCATGTATGTTATATGTTGTATGTCTGTGTATGTTATATGTTCTGTATGTCATGTATGTTATATGTTCTGTATGTCATGTGTATGTTATATGTTCTGTAGTCATGTGTATGTTATATTTCTGTATGTCATGTATGTTATATGTTCTGTATGTCATGTATGTTATATGTTGTATGTCATGTATGTTATATGTTCTGTATGTCATGTATGTTATATGTTGTATGTCATGTGTATGTTGTATAATGTAAGGTTGGTTTTTTTTTTTACATTCAGCACATTAGCCGGATGATGGGACTACTACTGTCCCATCATTGGCTAATGTGTCAGTCACTGTCACTGTAGCAGGCATCGCCGGATGGGACTTGTAGTACCATCCGACGATGCCTGCATACACAGAGACATACACACAGCCCCGCACACCGCCCCCACATTCACTGATCCCGCATACAACCCCGCACAATACAACCGATCACGCACACAGGCCCGCACACCGATCACGCAGACACCGGCACACAATTACCGCCCACACAGACAGCGCCGCACACTATACACGCCCACGCATCCGCCCACACACACAGTGCCGCACACTATACACGCCCACTCCACCGCCCACACACTTCCCTCCTCCCGAACTGCAGCGGTTTCACCCCAGCAAAACCGCAGATCTTTTTTAGAATCTGCGGTTTGCGCGGAAGTGCCCGACTCAATGCAAGTCAATGGAGCGCCGAACCCCTGCAGTTCCGCCAAAGAATTGACATTTCTGCGGAAAATAAAACGCGGCGAAACTGCGCGTTTTTTCCGCAACATGTGCACAGCAGACATGCGGTTCCCATTAGATTACATTTTGTAGGCATTGTGCTGCGGGTTGGATGCGTTTCCGCATTTTTGAAAAACGCAGCGGGAACGCATCTAAAAACGCAAAGTGTGCACATGGCCTTAAACTTGTGACAGTATTGTATAACACAAATATATAAATGACAAAAATTTTGTTTTGTTTGACAAATACATCAAGCTTAAATTATACAAAGACTCAGCATTTACAGTTTTT
>JARQOD010014263.1:0-10731 GCA_033576555.1 Oophaga sylvatica
TTTTTTTTTTTTTTTTTTTTCTTCCCCACGAAGTAAATAGGGGACGCCCCTATTAAAGGGGTCCATCTCCCCAAACCACAACGGCGGCACGGGAGTAAACCTCCACGTATCCCTCCCCAACTGGGACCAATGCCGGTTTGGGGCCCTGTCCACCCTGGGTTTTAAAAACCCTATTTTGCACAGAGGCAGAGTTTGCCCGTGCAGCCCCCATGCCCCCCCAAAAGCTAGACTGCGGGCTGCAAGGGCGAGGCCCCTCTCCTCGCCCCCAAGGGGTGATGGATTTGGGGGTTTCCTGCACCGTCCCATTTTTTACTCAACCCCCTCAAAGGGGCTCACCTTTTTCCCCCCCCCCCCCCCCCGTTCCCTTTTCTGTTCCCCAACACCCCTCCCTTCCCCCCCGGGGCGTCAGGTCCCTGCCGGCGGGCCTCGGGCAAGGACCCGGGGACTGGGGCCCGATTGGCTCCGGCGCCGCCGCCGGAAATCAGGCCCGGCTTCGGGCGGTGCGGGGCCGCGGCTGCAATTTGCCCCCGTTTTCTGCCGGGCTAGGCCGCGGCCCGGATATAACGTCCGTGTCGGCCGGAGGGCGGGCCGCGTCGCGGGGGATCCCCCCGGCTTGTCTCCTTCCGGCGGGCCCGCCCTCTGATTTTGGGGCGGCCTCCGCCGGAAATCTAGCGGGCGGTGCTGGGCCGCGGCTGCAAATTTAGTCCCCGGCTTCTCCGGGACTAGGCCGCGGCCCAAGAATGTAGCTCCGTGTCGCCGGAAGGGCGGGCCGCGGTCGCGGGATCCGCCCTCGGCATTGTCTCCTTCCGCGGCCCGCCCTCTGGTTTGGGGCCCCCCTCCGCCGAAATCTAGCCGCGGCTTCGGCTGATGCTAGGCCGCGGCTGTAAATTTAGTCCCCCGCTTTTGCTGGAGACTAGCCGCGGCTGAGGCGGGCCTCTGAAGCTAGGCCGCGCCTCTCATCCTCCCCCTAAAGGCTCGGCTACTTGACTCGCCTTCCTAACAGGGGGCGCTCTTTTGAAAAATTTTGAGCCAGACGCACTGCTACGCGGTTTAAGGACGCAGGGGTACAGGACTGGGGTAAGTGCTTCTACCTCCAGCCTGGTTTGTTACTTCTGCACCCGTTTTCACTGACCGTCGCACATCCAGTTCATTGCGGACTCTGTGATAGACTCATATGTCCAGAAGAACTAAAGCTCATACGGTGCTGTATACCGCATGCATTGCCTGTAGGTCCCCTTTTTCCGCGCGCCCAATTACTCGGTTGCGAAGCCTGTGACTCCGAACGGGCTCAGAACCCGCTCCTATTACGGAACCCATGCGTCAGGTCCCCCCTGAATGGGCTCTGTCCCTGACTCAATCTGTTGCATCATTGACTAGAGCAATCGAGTCCCTTCAAGCTCCCGATAGGAGCAGGGACAGTGGTTTCACCCGTCTTGGCGACGTCTCATGAACCTCCGGCCTGCAGGGGCCGCGCTCTCACTAGGCAGACGCAGGGGAAGCGAACCCACACTGCGTCGCCTTTGCCGTCCGGAGCCTCGGCACTTTCAGTTCCGTCTCCCGCTCTCCCTCACCTCTGACAAGTGATCAGTATTCGGATTCTGATTCAGAAGGGTCCCTTAATTTGGAGGCACCAAATTGTCAGGACACAATTGACAGTTTTGATTGAAGCTGTCAATCAAACCTTGGGAATAGAACGATGAGTCCACCTTGACCTCCGTCATAAGGTGTCCTTCAAAAAGCCAGGCAAGCTCATAAGGTTTTGGATCCATCCTGAGTTTGAGGAACAGTGCAGCGCCACCCGGAGAAACCGGACAAGCGCTTCGCAGGACAAAAGGCTCTCATACTAGATATCCTTTTGCTCCCGAGCTTCTTAAGAAATGGGCGGAATCTCCTGCGTTGATCCTCCTGTGTCGCTTTGGCGTCTAAAACGCTCCCTCCCCTTCCTAACGGTTCCTCGATCAAGGAACCAACGGATCGTCTATTGAAGGTTTGGCCCGCTCGTGTTTGAAGCATCGGGTTCTGCTCTCTCTCCTTCTTTTGCAGCGACTTGGGTTGCTAAGGCCATGATATCCTGGTCGGAGTCTCTAAATAGAGCGCTTCCATGGTATTGAGTACCATCTGAAGTAACTGAGATTCTAATCAGATAGCACTTGCGGGAGACTTCTTAATTAATGCGTCCATGGAAGCGGCAAATTTGCGCAGCCCTAGCTGCTGCTAATGCAATTGCCATCCGAAGATTTTGTGCTTAAACCTGGCGAGCAGATTCATCTCAAAGAATCCTTACATCCTTACCATATCAAGTGGTCGGTTTATTATTTGGCGAAAGGTTGGATCAGCTCATATCTGATGCGACGGGAGGAAGAGCATTTCCTTCTCCAGCAAAAGATTAAACAGCCTTTTCGCCGACAGCTTCAGCCTCGCTTTAGGCCTTTCGTAACCCAGTTTGGGCCGCGCCAGCTACCTCCAGCGGTTTCAGGTCGGCCTAGTCAGACCAGAGATCGTCAGTTCTCCTACAGACCAACCCTCTGGGAAGAGGACGATCTCAAACAACCAAGATCTAAGGGTCCAAACCCCAGAGATATTCGGACAAATGACTGGAGGCAGAATCCGGTCAATTTATCCAGAGTAGGCGGCCGCTTACTCTGGTTTCGCCCCATTTGCTTATCGATTACCCACGACGAGTGGGTCCGGAGTTAGTCTCCTCGGGTACAAAAATAGAATTTTCCAGCCTTCCCTCAATCGTTTTTTCCCTCGCCCTTCCCAAGGACGAATCTCGGGTTCGCGCCTTATTCAGGCGTCAGTCTCTTCGCACAGCGGGGTTGTCGTGCCTGTACCGGAGATCGAAAAGGGGTCAGGGGTTTTATTCCAACCTGTTCATTGTAACCCAAAAAGGACGGTACCGTAAGGCCCCATTTTGGATCTAAAGCGACTGAACCGTTTGTCAAATTCGGCATTTTCCGAATGGAATTCTCTCCCGTTCGGTCATTGCAGCCATGGAAAAAGGGAATTTCTAGCATCAATAGACATTCAGATGCCTATCTTCACATCCCCATATTTCCTCCTCACCAGAGATTTCTTCGTTTTGCCGTCGGCAAACTTCATCTTCAGTTTCGCAGCCTTGCCATTCGGGCAGCCACAGCCCCCAGGGTGTTCACAAAGGCATGGCTGCTGTTTTCCATTCTGCACTCCAGGGGGTAGTCATCCTGCCTTACTTAACGATCTCCTCATCAAGGGTCCGTCTTTTCAAATCTGCGAGGAAAGTGTCAGCCATTACGTTAGACACCCTTGCTCGCCTGGGGTGGCTGGTGAATACGAAGAAATCATCTCCCGTACCATCTCGGAAGATCACCTTTTTAGGATGAATTTCGACACCGCTCAGGGGTTGATAATTCTTCCCCCAGGACAAGGCCTTGTTCTCCGTCAAGAGTACGGATCCTTCGCCAACCAATTCCTCACACCATCCGGTTTTGCATGAGGTCCTGGGAAGGAAGTGGCAGCAATAGAGGCTATTCCATTTGCCCAATTTCATCTTCGCCCCCTTCAACATGCACTCTTGGCAGTATGGACGGGAGCCCTTACTCCCTCATCTTCGTGTCCGTCTGTCCCTGCAGGTCAACAGACTCTAAATGTGGTGGACGAAGACACGACCTTCGACAGGGTCGGTTGTTTTCCTCCAAATTTTTGGTTGGTTGTCACAACGGACGCCAGCCTGCTCGATGGGGAGCAGTGTTTCGTCACCATACAGCCCAGGGAACTTGGTCCAGCAGGAATCGACCCCCCGTCAATATTTTAGAGATCCGAGCTTTCGCTAGCTCTGAGACATTTTCACCAGCATCTGGCGGGCCACCCATCAGAATACAATCGACAATGCCACGGCAGTGGCATACATAAACCATCAGGGAGGTACCCGCACAGGGCGGCCATGCACGAGGTAAACAGATTCGACTTGGGCAGAGGTAAATCACTCTGTGATTTCAGCGGTCCACATTCCGGGCGAGGAAAACTGGGCTGCGATTTTCTCAAGCCGTCAGGCATAGCGTCAGGGGAATGGTCGCTTCAATCCCGAGGTTTTTTCAGCAGATATGCCGACGCTGGGGAACCCCAGATGTGGACCTGATGGCTTCCAAGATAAATGCCAAGGTGCCCAACTTCGTCTCCCGGTACCGGGATCCGCAGGCATTTGCAGTAGACGCTCTGTCCTACCATGGAATCAGTTTCATCTTCCATACTTGTTTCCACCAATAGCCCTTCTCCCCAAGGGTGATCAGAAAGATCAGGATAGAGGGGGTTCCAGCGATATTAATCGCTCCGGAATTGGCCGCGTCGCTCATGGTACGCGGAGCTGGTACAATTGCTCACCGACACACCCTGGCGACTGCCAGAGCGCGTGGACCTTCTCTCCCAGGGCCCAATTTACCACCAGAACTCAGCGGTCCTGTGTTTGACGGCCTGGCCGTTGAATCTGGATCCTGACCAGGGCTGGATTCTCTAAAAAGGTCGCCGCAACAATGGCTAACGCCCGAAAGCCCGTTTCGGCTCGCATCTACCACGGTACTTGGAAGGTCTTTTTTACTTGGTGCAGGAACATGGTTGTTCCCCGCTCCTCTTTTCAATTCCGAACATTCTATCTTTTCTCCAGGCAGGCCTAGATTCAGGTCTAGCGCCTAGTACTCTTAGACGACAGATATCAGCTTTGTCGGTTCTTTTTCAGCGAAAGATTGCGTCTAATTTTCAGGTTAGGACCTTTATTCAGGGGTTGTCCATATAGTTCCTCCCTACAAGACTCCCTTAGAGGTTTGGGACCTCAATCTAGTCCTGGGAGTCCTACAGGAGTCTCCTTTTGAACCTTTGCAGGAAGTTTCTCTATCATTTCTTTCCTGGAAAGTGGTGTTTTTGGTAGCCATTACATCCATAAGGCGGGTTTCGGAGCTGGCTGCACTGTCTTGTCGAGCTCCGTACTTACTTTTCCATCAGGATAAGGTGGTGCTCAGACCAACACCACCTTTTCTGCCTAAGGTTGTGTCCTCATTTCATATTAATGAGGACATTGTGTTGCCCTCATTTTGCCCAGCTCCGACGCACCGAGTGGAGAAGGCTCTCCATACGCTGGATCTGGTGAGAGCACTCAGGAGATATGTATCTCGGACGCGTCCTTTCGACAGACGGACACGCTGTTTGTCCTCCCTGAAGGTCGCAGGAGGGACTTGCTGCCTCTAAGTCAACCTTGGCAAGGTGGATTCGGTTAGCCATTCAGGAGGCTTACCGTATCAGAGGCGCGGTGGTTCCCGCAGGGATCAAGGCTCACTCCACCAGAGCGGTGGGTGCCTCCTGGGCCCTTCGGCATCAGGCTTCGGTGGAACAGGTTTGTAAAGCAGCAACCTGGTCCAGTCTGCATACTTTTTCCAAGCATTATAATGTCCATACCCAACTTCTGCGGATGCCAGTCTGGGTAAAGGATTCTTCAGGGCGCGGTTGCGCACCTATAAGCAATGCTTGGTTATAAATTACACTGTGGAGTCGGTTTCCCACCCAAGGACTGCTTTGGGACGTCCCACAGTCCTGTGTCCCCCAATGAGACGAAGGAGAAATACGGATTTTGTGTTACTCACCGTAAAATCCTTTTCTCCGAGACACTCATTGGGGGACACAGCACCCTCCCTAAGAGCCGCTGGCTTTATATTGAGTTAACTCTATTCTCCTTAAATTGGTAATCAGCATTTTTTTCTTCTGAATATACTGTATCTGTTTAACTCTTGATTTATTTTTTAGCCTCCTACTGCTTTTTGCACTAAACTGGGTTTGCCTGCGGCCAGTGCTGAGGTGTATACGGCGGAGGAGGAGCTAACCTTTTTTATGTTACTAGTGTCAGCCTCCTACGGCAGAAGCATACACCACATCCTGTGTCCCCACAGTCCTGTGTCCCCCAATGATGTCTCGGAGAAAAGGATTTTACGGTGAGTAACACAAAAATCCGTATATCCAGCACTATACTCCATACTGGACTCCATTATATCCTGTGAATTACACTGTATATATCCAGCACTATACTCCATACTGGACACCATTATATCCTGTGTATTACACTGTATATATCCAGCACTATACTCCATACTGGACTCCATTATATCCTGTGATTACACTGTATATATCCAGCACTATACTCCATACTGGACACCATTATATCCTGTGTATTACACTGTTATATCCAGCACTATACTCCATACTGACACCATTATATCCTGTGTATTACACTGTATATATCCAGCACTATACTCCATACTGGACCCATTATATCCTGTGTATTACACTGTATATATCCAGCACTATACTCCATACTGGACCCATTATATCCTGTGTATTACACTGTATATATCCAGCACTATACTCCATACTGGACACCATTATATCCTGTGTATTACACTGTTATATCCAGCACTATACTCCATACTGGACCCATTATATCCTGTGTATTACACTGTATATATCCACACTATACTCCATACTGGATCCATTATATCCTGTGTATTACACTGTATATATCCAGCACTATACTCCATACTGGACTCCATTATATCCTGTGTATTACACTGTATATATCCAGCACTATACTCCATACTGGACACCATTATATCCTGTGATTACACTGTATATATCCAGCACTATACTCCATACTGGACCCATTATATCCTGTGTATTACACTGTATATATCCAGCACTATACTCCATACTGGACCCATTATATCCTGTGTATTACACTGTATATATCCAGCACTATACTCCATACTGGACCCATTATATCCTGTGTATTACACTGTATATATCCAGCACTATACTCCATACTGGACCCATTATTCCTGTGATTACACTGTATATATCCAGCACTATACTCCATACTGGACACCATTATATCCTGTGTATTACACTGTATATATCCAGCACTATACTCCATACTGGACCCATTATATCCTGTGTATTACACTGTATATATCCAGCACTATACTCCATACTGGACCCATTATATCCTGTGTATTACACTGTGTATATCCAGCACTATACTCCATACTGGACCCATTATATCCTGTGTATTACACTGTATATATCCAGCACTATACTCCATACTGGACTCCATTATATCCTGTGTTCTGTGTATTACACTGTATATATCCAGCACTTATTCATATGACCCATTATATCCTGTATACACTGTTATATCCACACTTAATCCTACTGACTCCATATATCTTATTACACTGTTATTCAGCACTATACTCCAACTACTCCATTATACCTGTGTATTACCTGTTATATCAGCTATATATACGGCCCATTATATCTGTGTTTACACTGTTATATCCAGCATATACTCCATACTGACCCATTATATCCTTGTATACCTGTTATATCAGCACTTATACTCCAACTGACCTATACTGGATTAACTGTATACAGCACTATACTCCTATGCCCATTATCTGTGTATTACACTGTGTATATCACACTATACTCCATACTGGACCCATTTATCCTGTGTATTACACTGTATATATATCCATACTCCATACTGGACACCATTATATCCTGTTATTACACTGATATATCCACACTATACTCCATTATCCTATTATACCTGTTATTACACTGTATATCCAGCACTATACTCCATACTGGACACCATTATATCTGTGTATTACACTGTATATATCCACCACCTACTCCATACTGACCCATATATCCTGTGTATTACACGTATATCCAGCACTATACTCCATACTGGACCATTATTCCTGTGTATTACATGTATATTCCAGCACTTACTCCATATGGACCCATTATATCCTGTGTATTACACTGTATATCCAGCACTATACTCCATACTGACACCATTATATCCTGTGTATTACACTGTATATATCCAGCACTATACTCATACTGGACACCATTATATCCTGTGTTACACTGTGTATATCCAGCACTATACTCCATACTGGACCATTATATCTGTGTTACACTGTATATATCCAGCACTACTCCATAACCATTATATCTGTGTATTACACTGTATATATCCGCATAACTCCATACTGGACCCATTTTTATTACTGTTATTACCGATATATCCCACTATCTCCATTACTGTATTACCTGTGTATACCTGATATCCAAGCTACCCTCATACCTGGATACATTATATCCGTGTATTACTTATATCACACTATATCCTACTGATATTATCCCTTATCACTGAATATCCAGCACTTTACTCACTGATCACATATATCCGTATACACTTATATCCGATTACTATACTGACTCCATATACTGACCCTTAATCCTTATTACTGTAATCCGCATACTCTTGCCCTATCTTGTTACCTGTTTTCCATACTAGACCATATACCGTGTATTACAGACTATACTCACCATTATCTGGTATTACCTATATCAATACTCCTACGACCATTTATCTTGTATTACCGTTTCCAGCCTCTCCAGTTACGGTATTAATGTTATATCGACTATACCCACTGACCTTTCTGTTTACTTATATCCGCACTACTCCTATGGACCTTATCGTTTATTCGCACTTACATAGACTTATCGTTATCATGTTTCCCTACATCTGACCATTTATCTGTATACATGTTATATCAGCTACTCCTATGACCTATCTTAGACCCATTTATCTGTGTATACACTGTATTATCAGCACTATCTCATACTGACATTTCCTGTGTTACACTGTTTATCAGCACTATACTCATACTGACCACTATACTCCATACTGGACTCCATTATATCCTGTGTATTACACTGTATATATCCAGCACTATACTCCATACTGGACCATTATATCCTGTGTATTACACTGTTATATCCAGCACTATACTCCATACTGGACCCATTATATCCTGTGTATTACACTGTATATATCCAGCACTATACTCCATACTGGACCCATTATATCCTGTGTATTACACTGTATATATCCAGCACTATACTCCATACTGGACCCATTATATCTGTGTATTACACTGTATATATCCAGCACTATACTCCATACTGGACTCCATTATATCCTGTGTATTACACTGTATATATCCAGCACTATACTCCATACTGGACCCATTATATCCTGTGTATTACACTGTATATATCCAGCACTATACTCCATACTGGACTCCATTATATCCTGTGTATTACACTGTTATACCAGCATAACTCCTACTACCCATTATATCCTGTTTTTTTTACACTTATAAATCCGCACTAACCCAACTGGGCTCCATTATACCTGGTTTACCTTTATTATCCAGCACAATCCATACTGGGGCTCCATTTATCCTGTGTATTTCACTGTATATATCCAGCACTATACTCCATACGCCCATTTTATCCGTTATTACACGTTATATCCCCACTAACTCCAAATGACCCTTAATCCTGTGTATTACACTGTTATATCCACACAACTCCAACGACCCATTATACCTGTGTATTACACGTAATATCCGCACTAAAAACTCCAACTGGACTCCATTATATCCGTGTATTACACGTAAACCACACTATACTCCACTGGGCCCATTATACCTTTGTATTTCACTGTATATCCCACTATACTCCCAAATGACTCCATTATTTTTGGATTACACCGTTATTCCACACATACTCCAAATGACTCCATTATACCGTGTATTACCTGTAAAATTATCCACACATAAACCCCAAAGACCCATTTATCCTGTGTATTACCTGTTATATCCACTAACCCAACTGGCCCATAAAATCCGTTATTCACTGTTAACCGCACTATACTCCAACTGGGCCCATTATATTTGTATTACACTTTAATCCACACTAACCCATACGGCTCCATTATATTTTATAACTTATATATCCAGCACATACTCATCTGGACCCATTAACCGTGATTACCTTATATATCCACACTATACCCTACTGGACCCATTTTATCCTTTTATTTAAATGTTATTCCAGCACATACTCCTACTGGCCCATTAATCCTTTTATTACACTGTAAAAATCCAGCACTAACTCCCTACTGGACTCCATTTTATCCTGTTAAAAACACTGTTTTTATCCAGCACTAATCCTACTGGACCCCTTAATCCCGTGTATTACACGTATATATCCAGCCTATACTCCATACTGACCCATTATATCCTGTTATTAACTGTAAAAAATCCAGCACATATCCAATGACTCCATTATATCCTTTTAATACTGTATATATCCACACTATACTCCCAAAGGGGCCCATTTTATCCTGGTATTACACTGTATTATCCAGCAAAACTCCATACTAACTCCCTTTTAAACCTGTGTATTACACTTATAATCCGCACTATACTCCATACTGGGCTCCTTATACCTTGTATTACACTGTGTATACCACACATACTCCATATTGGACACCATTTTATCCTGTGTATTAACGTTTACCACCCTAACTCCCCTACAGACTCCATTAATCCTGTGTATTACACTGATATATCCGCACTATACCCTACAGACTCCATTATATCCTTGATTACACTGTAAATCCAGCACTAACCCAACTGGACTCCATTTATCCTGTTTACACTGTATATACCACACTATACCCATACTGGACCCCCTTTTTATCCGTGTATTACACGTATATATCCACACTAAAAACCCTCTGGGCACCATTAATCCTTGATTACACTGTAAATCCACACAACTCCA
>JARQOD010014264.1:0-10717 GCA_033576555.1 Oophaga sylvatica
CCCTTAAAAAGTGGCCATGTCCTCAGCAAGATCAAGTTCTCCACAGGTGCCTTCATCTTCTTTATGGATTTTTCTATATAGCCGTTATACTTACCCAAATGTTGTATTTTCTGCTCCATCAGGCACTATCATGTTAATTAGCTTACGTAACGGGAGATATTGGTGTGAGAAATGCCCCAATTTTGGAGATGGAATGGCCAGCTGAAGGGGTTGGAGGAGGCTGGATTTTTTAGCACCATGTGTGCATGTCCTGGAGGCTAACATACATGTTGTTAAGCCCTTAATGTCCAATGACGTGCACAGTCCGTCATGGCAAGGTGTCAGTTTTGGCAATCAATCTGACTGACCAAACACAGCAGTGATCGCGCAGGAGATGCTGAAATTTCAGCCTTTTCTGCCCAATCAGTGCAGGAGCTCGGCTCTGCAGTGGCCGAGCTTCCTGCACTGACAGCCAGGAGCGGCACCCCCGCCGCCTCTGACTGTTAACCCCTGACTGCTGTGATCGAGCGCAATCGCAGCGCTCGGGGGGGAGGCAGAGGGTCGGGAGCTCCCTCTGCCTCAGATTGGCGCCCTGCAATGTATTTGCAGGGCCCGATCTCTGCCTTGATGACCCGGGGGTTGTCATGACAACCTCCGGGTCATCTAGCTACGGAAAGCTGCTATGATCATGGTCACAGCAGCTTTCACCATAGGTACATTGCAAAGCATTGTAACTGCAATAAAAAGTAAAAAAGTGAAAGTCCCATAAAGGGACAAGTTAAAAAAAAGCATTTTTTTAAAAATAAATTGTAAAAAAAAAATATTAAAAAATAATTTTAAAAAATTCCCCTAAAAAATACACATTTTTATGTAATAAAAAAAACAAAAAAATACACATGTTTGGTATCGCCGCGTCCATAAAAATCCCATCTATAAAAGCGTAACCCTAGTTAACCCCTTCAGTGAAAGCCGTAAAAAAAACCACAATAAAGTAGTAAATTATACTTTTTCCAAGCGGTATCATTATACCGCTTGGAAAAAGTGCAATAAAACGCGATCAAAAAGACAGATATAAATAACCATGGTACCGCTGAAAATGTCATCTTGGCCCGCAAAAAACAAGCCGCTATACAGCATCATCAGCGAAAAAATATAAAAGTTATAGCTTGCGGAATAAACTGATGCAAAAATAATTATTTTAATTAAATTTTAATAAAAAATTTTTATTGTGTAAAAAACGCCAAAACATAAAAAAATATATAAATGAGGTATCGCTGTAATCGTAGTGACCTGAAGAATAAAGCTGCTTTATCAATTTTACCACACCGGAACAGAGGAAAAAAAACAATTCCTGAATTGCTGGTTTTTGTTCATTCTGCTTCCACAAAAATCAGAATAGGAAGCGATCAAAAAACGTTATGTGCCCGAATATGGTACCAATAAAAATGTCAGCTCGTCCCGCAAAAAATAAGCCCACAGATAACTCTGTCGGACGAAAATGGGTATTATACCTACCGTTAATTCGGTTTCCAGGAGTCCATCCTGACAGCACTATGGAGGACGTCCTCCTCCTCCTTACAGGGACAGGAAGCACACGAGAGGTTAAAAGGTCCCACTCCTCCCCTATACCTTAGTGATTTGACAAGTACCATACCATGGATCAATGCAAGTGACAACATTTAATTTACTTAAACATATTACATCATATGAATTAGCATATATAACAAGATAGACAAGGGAGGGAACTAACCGTGCTGTCAGGATGGACTCCTGGAAACCGAATTAACGGTAGGTATAATACCCATTTTCCAGGATGTCCCCCTGACAGCACTATGGAGAATACCAAAGAAACCCTCCTTAGGGTGGGACTACGGCCTGTAATACTTTTCTACCATATGCCGTATGCTGACCTGACAGCACATCTAATTTGTAGTGCTTGCAAAAGGTATTTATCGTAGCCCAGGAGGCTGCCTTACAAATTTGTTCTAAAGATGCTCCTGCTCTCTCAGCCCATGATGCTGACAAGGCCCTGGTAGAATGGGCTTTAATCTTTATGGGACAAACTACACCTTCAGATGTGTAAGCTTTTGTGATTAAGGTGGTAATCCATCTTGCGATGGAAGGTTTAGAAGCTTTTTTACCCCTATTTTTACCTCCGAACAAAATAAACAAATTAGGGTCTTTCCTCCAGACCTGAGTGGCCTCCAGGTAATCAATCACTGCCTGTCTAACATCCAGGGAGTGTAAGGCTTGTTCTTTTATATTTAAAGGTTTTTCACAAAAGGATGGAAGTATTATTTCTTGGTTGCGATTTTGCAAAGAAGCTACCTTGGGCATGAAAGCAGGATCTAGTTTCAATACTATGTGATCCTCTCTGATCTGCAGATATGGGTCTTTAATGGATAATGCTTGAATTTCCCCTATTCTCTTGGCTGTGGTAATAGCTACCAAGAAGGCTGTCTTCATTGATAAAAGTGAAATAGGCAAATCCTTATTTGGAGTGTAAGGAGTTTTACAAAGTGCCCCCAGAACTAGATTTAAATCCCAGGGGGAGACAATTGCCTTATAGTGGGCCGCAATCTTTGGATTGCTTTGACGAATCTAACTACCCAAGGATGTGAGGCTAATGGATAGTCCATGTAAGTACTTAAAGCTGAGATCTGTACTTTAAGTGTACTAGGTCTAAGACCCATATTAAATCCTGTCTGAAGGAAATCCAGTACTCGAGGAACATCCGGGACTCCGGCTACAACATCGGACCTGCCACCCTCCAGACAGAACTTCTTCCAGATTTTGAAATATATAGCTGAAGTTACAGGTTTTCTGCTGGCCTGGATTGTTGTTATCACCTGATCTGATAGACCACAAGCTTTTAGAATGTCCCGTTTAGGATCCAGGCTGACAGGTGCAATCTTTCTGGGTCCTGGTGTAGAACTGGTCCCTGGTGAACTATGTCCTTCCACTGGGGAAGCTCGATTGGCTCTTCTCTGGTCATGGCACCTAACAGAGGAAACCAGCTCCTCCTTGGCCAGAACGGAACTATTAGTACCACTGACGCACCGTCTTCTCGTATCTTCCTCAGAACCACTGGTATCAATGCTATTGGCGTTAACGCATAATTTAGAGGATCGTTCCATCTCTGGCTCAAGGCATCTACCCCTTCTGGATTGTCCGCTGGGTTCAGTGAATAGAACCTTGGTAGTTTTGCATTTTTCCTTGTAGCAAATAGATCCACCTGAGGTGTTCCCCATCGTTGACATAATAACTGGAAGACCTCTTGGCTTAGCTCCCACTCTGTCGGGTAGATCTTCTGTCTGCTTAAATAATCTGCTACTAGGTTTTGCGAACCTTCCAGGTGAACTGCAGTTATGGAAAGGACCGTTCGTTCCTTCCATACGAATATCTTCTCCGCAAGATCCTGCAGTGTTCTATATCGAGAGCCTCCCTGATGTTTGATGAAGGCTACTGCTGTCATGTTGTCCGATAGGATTTTGACGTGCTGATTTTTTAAACGGTCTTGATTCCTTCTTAAGGATTCCCAGATCGCATACAGCTCTCGATAATTTGATGACATTCGCCTGATTTTTTCTGGCCATCTGCCCTGAAGAATCTTCCCTTCTAGATGGGCTCCCCATCCCCATGCACTTGCATCTGTAGTTATTACTATATATGGGGATGGAATCCAGAGAACTCCTCTTCTGAGATTTTTGCTTTGCGTCCACCAAACTAACGACCTCTTTACTTTTGCAGAGAGGTGGATCCTTTTGTCTAGGGATGATTGATGACGATCCCACCATGATAGCACCTCTATTTGTAAGGGTCTTGAATGAGTCTGAGCCCACCTGACGCATGGTATACATGATGTCATTACTCCCAGAACCTGCATAGCTCTTCGTATGGTAACTCGGCTCTTTACCATCTCTGCCACTTTCCTTTTCAAAGATTTTTGCTTGACTTCTGGCAGGAAAGCTGTCCTGGCTCTGGAATCCAGGAGTACTCCTAGAAATACTCTTTTTGTACTGGGAGTTAAATGAGATTTCTCTCGATTTATCACCCAACCGAGAAACTCTAGTACCGCCATTGTTCGTTCTGTATGATAATTTAGGATTTCTGCTGATCGAGCTACTAAAAGAAAGTCGTCCAAGTAAGGTATTACTACAATTCCTTGGTTTCTCAGATAGGCTACGACTTCTGATATTAGCTTCGTAAAAACTCTGGGAGCAGAAGCTAGTCCGAACGGAAGACCTTGAAACTGGAAGTGGCAGGTGGATTCCGGTAGGCTTACTGCAAATCTTAGAAGTTCCTGCGAGGCTGGATGGATGGGAACCTGATAGTACGCATTTTTTAAGTCTAGGGTACACATTACTGAATTTTTGTCTATCAGTGGGATTTGTTGACCTTATAGACTCCATTCTGAATCTTTTGTAGCGAACAAACTTGTTCAATGGTTTGAGATTCAGAATTGTTCTTGACTCTCCTGACGGTTTCTGTTATGTTTCGGTAGCTGAGGAGTGCAGGTAAAAAAGGCAATACACCAGAGCAGTTGGAATCTATGAGATTGCAGTACCCTGACTAACCACCACAACTAGAGGCAGCCGTGGAGCGTTCCTACGTTGGTCCTAGACGCCTCGTCACAGCCTGAGAAACTAACTACACCTAAAGATAGAAAGAGGAAAGCTATCTGCCCCGGAGCAGAACCCAAAAGATAATAGAAAGCCCCCAAACATGTAATGGCGGTTAGACAAGAAGAAATACTGACACAGAAAGAAAATAGTATGAGCAAACGCTGGGGCCCAAACTAACTAAATAGAAAAGGATAGGAAGAGTACTTACTGCAATCCCAGAAAACCCTGAAAAGCACCAACTCTACTAATTTCAAAAACACCTGAGATCACACGACCTCTACCACCTAAATTAGTTCTCTGGTGTAACAAAATCAAAACAGCAGCCACTGAAAAAACTGGAAAAAGCAAAAGTACAAACATAAGTGGCTGAACTAAACTGAGAGGGCAAAAGCCCCCGGAGGGGACCCTGAAGGCCCCCACAGAAGTGCAGGACAAAATGCAAAAATATAGCACAAAAACAAAAAGAAGAAAATGTCTTATCTGTTAGCAGGAGATGCAGACACGACACAGCAGGCTACAAGGGAAACAGGAATGAAGGATTCAGACCAGAACAATTGATCACTGGCAACCCTGATGGGAAGGTGACTCCCTTATATAAGACCAGTCAGTAACACCTGATTCCCAGTCCTCACAATCTTCACTGGACAGACCAGCACCGCTTGTAACCACCAGAGGAAGCCTCTGCTCAGAACTCATCTCAAACCCATTCACATCAGTACCCCCCCCTTGAGGAGGGGTCACCGAACCCTCATTTGAGCAACCAGGTCAGTCAGGATGAGTTCTATGATACGCACGGATAAGTCTCCTAGCATGGATGTCCGAAGCAAACACCCAAGAATTGTCTTCCTGACCATAACCTCTCCATTTAACCAAATACTGGAGTTTCCGTCTAGAAAAACGAGAATCTAATATTTTCTCAACCACATACTCCAGATTGCCCTCAACCAAAACAGGGTCAGGAAGCACAGCAGCAGGAACCACTGGCTCAACAAACCTCTTCAACAAGGACTTGTGGAACACGTTATGGATCTTAAATGTTCCCTGGAAGAAGCAAACGAAAAGAAACAGGATTAATAATCTCCATGATCTTATAAGGTCCAATCAACCTAGGCTTAAATTTAGGAGATGCTACTCTCATAGGAATATTCTTTGAGGACAACCAGACCAAGTCCCCCACTTTAAACCGAGGACCATCAGTCCTATGCCGGTTAGCAAACCGCTGGGCCTTCTCCTGAGAGAGGGACAACCTCTCCACTACCTGGTCCCAAATCTGTTGCATACGCTCCACAACAGAGTCAACACCTGGACAGACAGAAGCCTCCGTCTGTCCTGAAGAAAATCGAGGGTGAAACCCAGAATTGCAGAAAAACGGAGACATCAAAGTGGCAGAGCTAGCCCTATTATTAAGAGCAAACTCAGCCAAAGGCAAAAAAGAGACCCAGTCATCCTGATCAGCAGACACAAAGCTTCTTAGATAAGTCTCCAATGTCTGGTTTGTTCTCTCAGTTTGACCATTGGTCTGAGGATGAAATGCCGAGGAGAAAGACAATTGAACACCCAGTTTAGAACAAAAAGTCCTCCAAAATCTGGAAACAAACTGGACTCCTCTGTCAGACACAATGTTCTCAGGAATGCCGTGTAAACGAACCACGTGCTGAAGGAACAACGGCACCAATTCAGAGGAGGAAGGCAACTTAGGTAATGGCACAAGATGTATCATTTTGGAAAACCTATCACAAATTACCCAGATGGTGGTCATTCTCTGAGAAACAGGAAGGTCGGAAATGAAATCCATAGAGATATGGGTCCATGGTCTCTTGGGCACAGGCAATGGCATCAACAAACCACTAGAGCGAGAGCAAGGCTTGGAGCGAGAGCAAGTCCCGCAGGACTACACAAATTCCCTGACATCACGAGACAAGGTAGGCCACCAAAAGGACCGACTAACCAAGTCTCTGGTACCAAAAATTCCGGGATGTCCAGCCAATGCGGAACAATGAATCTCAGACATCACACTCTTTTTCCACTGGTCCGGGACAAACAATTTTCCAACAGGGCAGCACTCGGGCCTATCCTCCTGACACCCCTCCAGAGCAAGTCTCAAATTGGGCGAGATGGCGGAAAGAACTACACCCTCTTTCAAAATAACAGAAGGATCAGATAACTCAGGAGAGTCCGCAAGGAAACTCCTCGAGAGGGCATCCGCCTTAACATTCTTAGTGCCAGGAAGAAAGGAAACCACAAAATTAAAACGTGTGAAAAACAAGGCCCACCTGGCCTGTCTAGGATTGAGTCGCTTGGCAGATTCCAGATAGACCAGATTCTTATGGTCCGTAAGGACCACCACCTGATGTTTGGCTCCCTCCAGCCAATGTCTCCACTCTTCAAAAGCCCACTTCATGGCCAATAACTCCCGATTACCCACGTCATAATTACGTTCAGTAGGAGAAAATTTTCGAGAGAAAAAGGCACAAGGGTTACTTTTAGAGGTCTCTGGATCTTTTTGGGACAAAACGGCACCTGCCCCAATTTCAGAGGCATCAACCTCCACCTGAAATGGCAGAGAAACATCAGGCTGCCGTGGAACAGGAGCAGAAGTGAATCTCTGCTTAAGTTCCTGAAATGCAGAGACTGCCTCAGGAGGCCAGTTCACCACATCAGAACCCTTTCTGGTCAAATCAGTTAATGGTTTAACAATAACCGAGAAATTACCAATAAATTTACGATAAAAATTGGCAAAACCCAAAAATCTCTGAAGAGCCTTTAATGAAGTAGGTTGGACCCAATCACAGATGGCCTGAACCTTGACCGGGTCCATTTCAATAACAGATGGGGACAAAATGAATCCCAGAAATGAGATCCTCTGTACGCCAAAAAGACACTTTGATCCCTTCACATACAGAGCATTCTCTCTCAAAATCTGGAATACAGTTCGAACATGTTTCACATGAGAGTCCCAGTCATTAGAAAAAATCAAGATATCATCCAAATAAACAATCAGAAATTTGTCCACAAAATCCCTGAAAATGTCATTCATGAAGGACTGGAAGACGGAAGGAGCATTAGTGAGCCCAAAGGGCATCACTAGGTACTCAAAATGCCCTTCAGGGGTATTGAATGCCGTCTTCCATTCATCCCCGTGCTTAATGCGAATAAGGTTATATGCCCCCCTGAGGTCAAGCTTGGTAAACCAAGTAGCGTTTTTCACCCTGGAAAACAGGTCAGAAATCATGGGTAACGGGTATTGATATTTCACAGTAATATTGTTCAAGAGACGATAATCAATACACGGCCTTAATGAACCATCTTTTTTGGCCACAAAGAAAAAACCGGCACCTAAGGGTGAAGAGGATGGTCTGATATGACCCTTCTCCAATGATTCCTTGATATAAGACCGCATAGCGTCATGTTCAGGTACAGACAAGTTAAAAAGGCGACCTTTAGGGAATTTACTACCCGGCACTAATTCAATAGCGCAGTCATAGCTCCTATGGGGAGGCAAGGATGCAGATTTACTTTCGCTAAACACATCAGAAAAATCAATCAAAAAGTCAGGAACATCCTGAGCCTGGGGGGAGGCAGAAAAAACAGAAGTGTTGGTATTAACACATTGGCAGCCCCAACTTGTTACAGACACAGATTTCCAATCCAAAACAGGATTATGAGACTGTAACCAAGGGAAACCCAGTACGATAATATCATGCAGATTATACAGAACCAAAAATTTGCAGCACTCCTGGTGATCAGGTTCAACCCTCATTATCACCTGAGTAGAAAACTGGGGTTTATTCTCAGCCAAAGGGGTAGAATCGATCCCCAGTAGGGGAATAGACTTCTGTAGGTATCAAGGGAAACCCACAACGTTTAGCAAAATCATAATCCATCAGGTTAATAGCTGCTCCAGAATCAACGAAAGCCTGAGCAGAAAATGAGGACAGAGAGCATATCAGAGTGACAATTAACAAAAACTTAGTCTGAACACTACCCAAGACAACTGAGCGTGCAAAACGTCTTCCCCGCTTAGGGCAGACTGAAATAGCATGAGAGGCATCACCACAGTAGAAACATAACCCATTGCGCTTTCGAAACTCATGACGCTGTGCCCCAGACACCACTCTATCACACTGCATGGGTTCAGAAGCAGGTTCACAAGGCAACACCATTCCACGCATACTTCTCCGCTCACGCAAACGTCTGTCAATTTGAATCGCTAATGACATAGAATCATTGAGACCAGAGGGGACAGAGAATCCCACCATAACATCCTTTACATTATCTGACAGACCCTTCCGGAAAAGGGCTGCCAAAGCGTCGTCATTCCATTTGGTCAGGACTGCCCACCTACGGAATCTCTGACAGTATAACTCAGCGTCATCAAGCCCCTGATTTAATGCCAACAAGGCTTTTTCAGCTTGATCAGTGACATTAGGCTCATCGTACAATAACCCCAAAGCCTGAAAAAATGCATCAACATCACTCAAAACAGGATCCCCAGGTGTCAGGGAAAAAGCCCAATCCTGAGGATCGCCGCGCAGGAGAGAGATGATAATTTGAACCTGCTGCGCTGCGTTCCCTGAGGACTTAGATTTTAAGGCAAAAAACAATTTACAATTATTTTTGAAATTCTGAAACTTAGCTCGATCCCCTAAAAACAAATCTGGCATGGGAATCCTAGGTTCCACAACAGGCAACCTAGCAAGATAGGTAGCAATACTCCGAACCTCAGTGGCAAGCTGATCCACACGGCCAGACAACTGTGCAAACTCCGTTGAGAGAAAAGATCCTTCCCAGCACCCAGAGATACAGAGGGAAAAAAAACAAAATGCAACAAACAGAAAAATATCTCTGACAACTCTGACAACCTTTTTTCTTTCACAATATTTTTTCCCTTCTGTGAGTACCATACAATTTTCAATTTTTTGGCCGGTGATACTGTTATGTTTCGGTAGCTGAGGAGTGCAGGTAAAAAAGGCAATACACCAGAGCAGTTGGAATCTATGAGATTGCAGTACCCTGACTAACCACCACAACTAGAGGCAGCCGTGGAGCGTTCCTACGTTGGTCCTAGACGCCTCGTCACAGCCTGAGAAACTAACTACACCTAAAGATAGAAAGAGGAAAGCTATCTGCCCCGGAGCAGAACCCAAAAGATAATAGAAAGCCCCCAAACATGTAATGGCGGTTAGACAAGAAGAAATACTGACACAGAAAGAAAATAGTATGAGCAAACGCTGGGGCCCAAACTAACTAAATAGAAAAGGATAGGAAGGGTACTTACTGCAATCCCAGAAAACCCTGAAAAGCACCAACTCTACTAATTTCAAAAACACCTGAGATCACACGACCTCTACCACCTAAATTAGTTCTCTGGTGTAACAAAATCAAAACAGCAGCCACTGAAAAAACTGGAAAAAGCAAAAGTACAAACATAAGTGGCTGAACTAAACTGAGAGGGCAAAAGCCCCCGGAGGGGACCCTGAAGGCCCCCACAGAAGTGCAGGACAAAATGCAAAAATATAGCACAAAAACAAAAAGAAAATGTCTTATCTGTTAGCAGGAGATGCAGACACGACACAGCAGGCTACAAGGGAAACAGGAATGAAGGATTCAGACCAGAACAATTGATCACCGGCAACCCTGATGGGAAGGTGACTCCCTTATATAAGACCAGTCAGTAACACCTGATTCCCAGTCCTCACAATCTTCACTGGACAGACCAGCACCGCTTGTAACCACCAGAGGAAGCCTCTGCTCAGAACTCATATCAAACCCATTCACAACAGGTTTCATTATTGGAAAGAGAGAGGAATAATGACCCAACTTCTCCTCTGACCCGGGAACTGGCACTATGACTTTTGAAGAGATTAGGTCTCGGAGATCCTGAAACATTCCTAAATTTTTCTGAACCACAGTGGGGATATGTATCTCTGGGGCGGATAGGATACCAGTTCTATTCTGTAACCTTCCCTTATAGTTTGTAAGACCCACTCGTTTTTGGTGACCTGCTTCCAGTTCTCTGCAGAGAACAAGAGTCTGCCCCCTATGTGCCTGGCGTCATTGTTTTCTAGATTTTGAGGAAGATCCAAACAATGAGCTCCTATTTCCTCTATTTT
>JARQOD010014265.1:0-10712 GCA_033576555.1 Oophaga sylvatica
GGGGAAAACTGATCGCGTTTTCTTGTCACATAAATCCAAATAGTCCTGGTATACAGCTGTTTTGGGACTGACATGGTTCCTTTAGGGGAAAAGAGGCCCAAACCCGAAACCCTTGGGCTCATCTGGGTTTCCTTTTCCCGGGGAAAATGTAATTCCCCTTTGGGCTCCCCGTTAATCGTAGGATTCTGCCCCTGGCCCGCCCTGGGAGCCCAGAATAATTGGGGGAAAATGGGGAGAAAGAAAAAGCAAAAAATTTTTTTTTCCTTTCCCATAAATTTTAAAACCCCTAAGGCCCTCAAAGGCTCTGTTTTTTTGATCCCCCCCCGGCCCCGGGAAATCAGTAGGAGCCCCTCCACATCTCCATCTGTAAATTGGGTGCCTTCTTCAAGAACGTGCCCCTGTTTCAGAGGGAAAGGGAAAAACCATAAAATGTCCCCCTTGCCCCCAGATCGATCATAGGGAGAGCTAGACACCCAGGGGCTTTAGTCAACCCCCGATTTTTTTGGGAAAAGGAAAACAATGAGAATTGGTTTTTTTTTTACAACTCACTGGGGCCCGCTGAGGGAAACTTAAAATTGCAGCGGTTTTTTAAAACCCTCATCGTCCCCAAAAACTAACAGAGTTTAAGTCCGAAAAAAAAAAATTCTTGAGCAGATCTCCTGGAGTCTTTAGGGTCGGGCCCTGAAGAGCTCCTCCGCACACTCACGTGAAGACTGCTGCAGTATTTTTACGAGAACCCCTGGGGGGGTTTATTAAAGAAGTTTCCCTGATTTCCACAGTAGAAACATAAAATTTTTCCTTTTTACGATGTTTTTGCCCTGCATCACTTAAACCCCTCTTTGTTTTAAAAGGGCCACCGCAATTGGGTTTTAGTTTTGGACCCTTTTTGTCTTACTCAAAGGTTTCCTTTTTTTGAGAAAAAGGGGTATAAAAAAGGTTTTGTGGATTATTTTCGAACCATCCCTATGTCCCGCTTTATCAAAGAGCATCAAAAATTGGGAAAAAATATTAATAAAGTCACCCAAGCAGTTGGGGGGGTCGGCCCCGAGAAATTCCCTCCTTAATCGTGGAGCAAAACCCCTTTCCCAAAAAAAGATTTTTTTGCGGAAAATGTCCCAATTTGGTTTTCAAGAGCCCAAACTCCTGAAATCCAGGGCAATTTTCGGCTACTGAAAAGCTTTTTCCCCGGCCCAAATTTAAAATGGCCGCTTTTAGCTGTTGCACCCCGTTGGGGGCAACCCAAAAACCCGCCCCATGGCTGAAATAAAAGCATTTAAATTTATTCAAACAATCATCCTCAGTTAATCAAGGGTTTGGCCCCCCATCAAAGCCTTATTGGGGAAGCCAACAAGATTAAAAGTAAGCACTTTGGACTTCAGTGGGAAAAAGTGAAGCATTTGCAGAGAAAAATAAAAATTTCCCTTGAAATTTAATAAATCCCCCCGAATTTTTTCACGTTCACCGCCAAAACGAAAAGGAGGTAAATTTGGGGTCCCAGAACTCGGGGGTTTTGGCAGGGGGCCTGGGGTTTGTTCCTTAGAGCCTCAATCCTGGCTCCAATTCCTGGGTTGTCGTCCAAACCTTGCAAATTTTGATTTGTGATTCCCCGTAGGCTTGGGAAAACGGGTTTTAAAATTTTTGTTTAAAATCTGAAAGGGTTGTACATCCTTTCCCCAAAGTTCCTTTATGCGGGGGCCCCCATCTTCCAGATCTTTTAAGGCCCGAAGGCTGGGGGGGGGAAAGGAAAAAAAAAAAAAAAAAAAAAAAAAGTGGGTTTTCCCGTGGAAACCCCTGCCCGAGTAAAAAAAATTTTTAAAGGGAAATGCGCCCCAATTTGGGAAAGGTTGTGAGAAGTCCCCAACCACTGTTCACTTTAAGGGAAAATTTAAAAGGGCATCTGATATCCACAAATCAAAAAGCAGACACGGCTTTTCCCCCCAACCCCGCAACCTAAACATTTTGGCTCCTGAAACTTGCATTTATAGTTTTTCATTTTCCCATAGCTTTTTGTGCTTGGGTGCGAGGAAAAACAGGAACCTAAAGGTTTTAAATTAAAAAGGGCTTGTATTACTTCATCAAGGGAAGCTGAAAAGTTCCCCGTTTTTCAGGAAAAACGACAGGTACACAGCAGGCCAAGTAACTTCAAGCACTACAATAAATCTCCAAAGCAGGTTCAGGAAACTTTCTCTGTACCGAAAACCCCCTTTCCCAAAAATGGATTCACCAAAAACAGGTTTTTAAAAGTCCAAAAAATTTCCCAATTTTTTCAGTAGGGAATTGCTTTGGGTAAGTCCCCAAAGGGTTCCAGGAGTCAGGGCAAGGGCTGACGAGGCCTTTATTCAGGACCCCTGATTGTTCAGCTGAGGCTGCTTAAGAAGCAAGGGGGGAAGAATCAGGTGGGGGGGGCATGAAAAAAAGGAAAAAAACCCTATTAACCCGAGGGCAAGAGCTGCAGAAAGACAGAAAGCAAAAAAGGCCGACGGAAAATGAGTTTCAAAAAACATGGGCAACAAAAGAAAAAAGAACCTTTCAGTTGCCTTACTAATGTCTGTTCAAAATTATCGATGCCTATAGACACTTGCTTATTGACGCGCACCACATTGGTGGTTTACCAGGGCTATGTGTTATTTTAAACGGTAGTGAGGAGTGCAGGTAAAAAAAAGGCAAATACACCAGAGCAGTTGGAACCCTATGGGATTGCAGTCCCCTGACTAACCACCACAACTAGAGGCAGCCGTGGAGCTTTCCTTTACTTTGGGTCCTAGACGCCTCGTCACAGCCTGAGAAACAACTACACCTAAAGATAGAAATAGGAAAGCTATTGCCCGGAGAAAACCCCCAAAGATAATAGAAAGCCCCCAAACATTTTAATGGCGGTTAACAAGAGGAAATACTGACACAGAAAGAAAATAGAATGAGCAAACGCTGGGGCCCAAACTATCTAAAAGAAAAGGACAGGAAGGGTACTTACTGCAATCCCAGAAAACCCTGAAAAACACCCCAAATCTACTAATTTTCAAAAATAACCCAGAGAATCACAAAGACCTCTACCACCTAAATTAGCTCTCTGGTGTAACAAAATCAAACAGCAGCCACTGAAAAAACTGGAAAAAGCAAAAGAACAAAAAATCAGTGGCTGAAATAAACTGAGAAGGCAGAAGCCCCGGAGGGGACCCAGAAGGCCCCCAAAGAAGTGCAAAAAAATGCAAAATTTTAAGCAATCCCCAAAAAAAGAAAAAAAAAAATTTTCTGGTGAAAAGGGGGAAGAGAACAAAACCGCAGGTACAAGGAAACGGAAAGAAGGATTCAACCAGAAAATTGCACGGAACCCTGAGGGGAAAATGCCCTTTTAAAACCAACGTAACACCCATTCCTCCCCAAAATCCTATGTACCCTTGAAACCCACCGGGGGAGCCCTGTCAGAAAAATCTCAAACCCCATTCAAAAGTCCCCCCCCCTTGAGGGGGGGGCCCCCAACCCTCATTTGAGAAACCCCGGTCGGTCAGGTGAGTTCTATTACCCCGGATAATTTCCCCTACAGGGTGCCCCAAAAAACACCCAAAATTGTCCCCGCCAAACCCTCCATTTAACCCCAAAACTGGAGTCTTTTAAAAAAGAAAAACCAATTTTTCTAACCCATCCTTTTTCCCTAAACCCCAAAAAAAAGGAAAGAGGACAGCAGCGGGAACCCCTTGGTCAACAAACCTCTTCAAAAGGGACTTTGGGAAAAGTTTTGGTCTTAAATGTCCCGGAAAAACAAACGAAAAGAAACAGGATTAAAACTCCATGATCTTATAAGGCCAATGAACCCAGGGTTAAATTTAGGGGATGTACCCCATAGGAATATTTTTTGGGACAACCAACCAAGTCCCCCTTTAAACCGAGGGCCATAGTCCTTCCGGTTAGCAAACCCCTGGCCTTCTCCCGAGAGAGGGGCAACCTCCCCTCCTGGTCCCAAAACGCTGATACGCCCACAACGAGTCACACCTGGGCGAAAAGAAGCCTCCGTCTGTCCTGAAGAAAATCAGGGGAAACCCCAAAATTTCAGAAAAACGGGGGAAACCCAAAATGGCAGACTAGCCCTTTTATTTGAGCAAAACCCGCCAAAAGGGAAAAAAGGACCCAGTCATCCTATCGAACCAAAGCATTTAGATAAGTCTCCAATGTCTGGTTTTTTCTCTCATTTGACCATTGGTCGAGGGTGAAATGCCGAGGAGAAAGACAATTGAACACCCAGTTTAGAACAAAAAGTCCTCCAAAATTTGGGAAAAAAAGGACTCCTTTCAGACACAATGCTAGGGAAAAACCCTTAAAAGAACCACGTGCTGAAGGGAAAAACGGCAAAAAACAGAGGAGGAAGGAACTTAGGAATGGCAAAGATGTATCATTTGGAAAAAAACCATCACAAATTACCCAAAGGTGGTCATTCTCTGAGAAACAGGAAGATGGAAATAAATCCGAGATATGGGTCCATGGTCTTTGGGCAAGAATGGTCAACAAACACTAGAGCGAGAGCAAGGCTTGGAGCGAGAGCAAGTCCCGCAGGACGCACAAATTCCCCGACATCGCGAGACAAGGTAGCCCCCAAAAGGACGATAAAAACCCAATCCTGGTACCAAAATTCCCGGGGGGCCCCGCCCAAGCGGAAAATGAATCTCAGACACACACCTTTTTTCCCTTGGTCCGGGACAAACAATTTTCCCCAAAAGGGAGCGCTCGGGCCTATCCTCCTGACACCCCTCCCGAGCAAATCTCAAATTGGGCGAGAGGCGGAAAAACTACCCTCCTTCAAAATAACAGAGGGATCAGATAGCTCAGGAGAGTCCCAAGGGGAAAACCCCGAGAGGGGACCCCCCTTAACATTCTTATGCCGGAAAAAAAGGAAACCCAAAATTAAAAAAAGTGGAAAAAAAAGGGCCCCCTGGCCTGTTAGATTGATCGTTGGCAATTCCCGTAGCCAGATTCTTTGGCCGTAAGGACCCCACCTGAGTTTGGCTCCCCCACCCCTGTCTCCATTTAAAACCCCTTCAGGGGCCCAAAAAAATCCCATTCCCCCCTTAATTATTCAGTAGGAAAAAATTTTCGAGAAAAAGGAAAAAGGGGTTCTTTTAGAGGTTTGGATTTTTTGGGGGACAAAACGGCCCCCGCCCCAATTCAGAGGCATAAAATCCCCTAAAAGGGGAAAGGAAAATCGGTCCCCTGAACGGAGCAGAAGTGAATCTCTGTTAATTCCTAAAAAGCAGGACGCCTAGGAGGCCAATTCACCCCAAACCCTTTTTGGTAAAATGTTAAGGTTTAAAATAACCAGAAATTCCCAAAAATTTCGATAAAAATTGGAAAAACCCAAAATTCTAAAGGGCCCTTTAAATGAAGTAGGTTGGACCCCAAACAGATGGCCTGAATTCCCGGGGGATTTCAAAACAGATGGGGACAAAATGAACCCCCAAAAAGGATCTTTTACCCAAAAAGAATTTTGATCCCTTAAAACAGAGCATTTTTCAAAATTGGAAAGTGAACAGTTTAAATGAGGCCCCCTCATTAAAAAAAAATCAAAATATTCCAAAAAAAAACAACAGAAATTGTCCAAAAAAACCCAAAATGTCATTCATGAAGGACGGAAAGACGGAAGGAGCATTAGGGGCCCCAAAGGGCATCACAAGGTCTCAAAATCCCCTTCGGGGGTTTTTAATGCCGCTTCCTTTCATCCCCGGTTAATGGAAAAAGGGTTAACGCCCCCCGAGGCAACTTGGTAAACCAAGTAGCGTTTTTTCACCCTGGAAAAACGGTCAGAAATCAAGGGTAACGGGTATTGATATTCACAGTAATATTGTTCAAGAGACGATAATCAATACAGGGCCTTAATGAACCATCTTTTTTGGCCACAAAGAAAAAACCGGCACCTAAGGGTGAAGAGGATGGTCTGATATGACCCTTCTCCAATGATTCCTTGTATAAGACCGCATAGCGTCATGTTCAGGTACAGACAAGTTAAAAAGGCGACCTTTAGGGAATTTACTACCTGGCACTAATTCAATAGCGCAGTCATAGCTCCTAGGGGGAGGTAAGGATGCAGATTTATTTTCGCTAAACACATCAGAAAAATAAAACAAAAAGTCAGGAACACCCTCAGCCTGGGGGGAGCGAAAAACAGGAGTGTTGGTATAACACATTGGCAGCCCCAACTGGTTACAGACACAGATTTCCAATCCAAAACAGGATTATGAGACTGTAACCAAGGGAAACCCAGCACTATAATGTCATGCAGATTATATAGAACCAAAAATTTGCAGCACTCCTGGTGATCAGGTTCAACCCTCATTATCACCTGAGTAGAAAACTGGGGTTTATTCTCAGCCAAAGGGGTAGAATCGATCCCAGTAGGAATAGACTTCTGTAGGGGTATCAAGGGAAACCCACAACGTTTAGCAAAATCATAATCCATCAGGTTAATAGCTGCTCCAGAATCAACGAAAGCCTGAGCAGAAAATGAGGACAGAGAGCATATCAGAGTGACAGTTAAAAAAAACTTAGTCTGAACACTACCCATAGACAACTGAGCGTGCAAAAAGTCTTCCCCGCTTAGGGCAGACTGAAATAGCATGGAGAGGCATCACCACAGTAGAAACATAACCCATTGCGCTTTCGAAACTCATGACGCTGTGCCCCAGACACCACTCCATCACACTGCATGGGCTCAGCAGCTGGCTCACAAGGCAACACCACTCCACGCATACTTCTCCGCTCACGCAAACGTCTGTCAATTTGAATCGCTAATGACATAGAATCATTGAGACCAGAGGGGACAGGGAATCCCACCATAACATCCTTTACATTATCCCACAGACCCCTTTCCGGGGAAAAAGGGCCCCCAAAGGCGTCATTCCATTTGGTCAGGATTTCCACCTACGGAATCTCTGACAGTATAACTCAGCGTCATCAAGCCCTGATTTAATGCCAACAAGGCTTTTTCAGCTTGATCAGTGACATTAGGCTCATCGTACAATAACCCCAAAGCCTGAAAATGCATCAACATCACTCAAAACAGGATCCCCCGGTATCAGGGAAAAAGCCCAATCCTGAGGATCGCCGCCAGGAGAGAGATGATAATTTGAACCTGCTGCGCTGCGTTTCCTGAGGATTAGATTTTAGGCAAGAAACAATTTACAATTATTTTGAATTCTGAAACTTAGCTCGATCCCTAAAAACAAATCTGGCATGGGGATCCTAGGTTCACAACAGGCAACCTAGCAAGATATGAGCAATACTCCTGAACCTCAGTGGCAAGCTGATCCACACGGCCAGACAACTGTGCAAACTACATTGGAGAAAAAATCCTCCCCCGCACCCAGAGATACAGAGGGAAAAAAAAAAAAAAAAAGCAAAAAAACAGAAAAAATTTTTCTCTGACAACTTTTCTTCCTTCAAATATTTTTTCCTTTCTTGTGAGTACCATACAATTTTTATGGCGGTGATACTGTTTGTTACGGTAGCTGAGGAGTGCAGGAAAAAAGGAATACACCAGAGCATTTGGAATCTATGAGGGTTGCAGTACCCCGACTAACCACCCAACTAGAGGCAGCCGTGGACGTTCTTCGTTGGTCCTAACGCCTCGCACAGCCGAGAAACAACTAACCTAAAGATAGAAAAGGAAAGCATCTGCCCCGGAGCAGAACCCCAAGATAATAGAAAGCCCCCCCAAAATGAATGGCGGTTAGACAAAAGGAAATACGACACAGAAAGAAAATAGTATAGCAAACGTGGGGGCCCCAAATATCAAAAAAAAAAGGAAGGAAGGGGATTTTGCAATTAGAAAAAACCCGAAAAAACCCCAACTTAAAAATTTTAAAATCCCTGGACCCGACCTCCCCCCCTAAAATTATTTTTTCTGGTGAAAAAAAAAAAAAGACCCCTAAAAAAAAAAAAAAAGCAAAAGTAAAAACACAGGGTGGAAAATGAGGGGCAAAACCCCCGGGGGGGGCCCTAAGGGGCCCCCAAGAAGGCGGGACAAAAAAAAAATTTAGCAAAAAACAAAAAAAAAAAGTTTTTATTTAGCGGGAAGCAGCACGAAACAGAGGCTACAAGGGAAACGGAAAAAAGGGTTTTCAGCCAGAAAATTGACCCCCGGGAACCCTGAGGGAAAATACCCCTTAATAAGCCAAATCGAAAAACCTGACCCCAGCCTACAATCCCACATACCGCTTGAAACCCCAGGGGACCTTGAAATCATTATAAAACCACCAAAAAACAGGTTAATTTTTTGGGGAAAAAAAAAGGGGTTTAAAACTCTTCAAAAGGAAACCCAAAATTTATTTCTTTTTTTGGGACAACCGAAAAAACCCCCATTTAAAAAACCGGGACCATCAGTCCTTGCCTTTTTGAAAGTGGGGCCCTTTCCTGAGAGAGGGAAACCTCTCCCTCCGGGGTCCCAAACTGTTGAAAACGCCCCACAAAAGATCAACACCTGGACGACAAAACCCCCCCTTGTCCTGAAGAAAACGAGGGGGCCCCCCCGAATTCAGAAAAAGGGAAACACAAATGGGGGCTGCCCTTTATTAAGAGAAAAATCAGCCAAAGGAAAAAAAAGCCCCCTCATCCGCAGAACCAAACATCAAGATAAGTTCCAATGTTGGTTTTTCTCTCATTTTGCCATTGGTTGGGGATAAAAAGCGGGGAAAGACAATTTAAAACCCCGTTTAGAAAAAAAAGCCCCAAAATTAAACAAAAGGGACTCTTGTAAACAAGTTTGGGAATGCCGGAAAAAACAGTGCTAAAGGAAAAGGGCACCAATTCAAGGGGAAGGAAAATTTGGAAGGGGGACAAATGTATCTTTTTGGGAAAAAACCTTCAAAAAATTCCCCCAAGGGTGGTCATTCTCTGAGAAAAAGGAAGCGGAAATAAAAACCTAGGATATGGGTCCAGGGGTCTTTGGGCCAGGCAAGGATAAAAACCCTGAGCGGAGCAAGGGCTTGGAGCGGGGGAGAAAGCCCCGGACTGCACAAATCCCTGAATCCGAAAGGTGGGCCCCCAAAAAGGACGCAAACCCAATCCGGTCCCAAAAAAATTCGGGGGCCCGCCAAGCGGAACAATGAATCTCGACTTCCCATCTTTTTCCATTGGTCCGGGCAAAAATTTTTAAAAAAGGGGGGGGGCGTCGGGCCACCTCCTGACCCCCCCCCCGAAAAAATCCAAAATTGGGGGATGGCGAAAAAAATCACCCCCCTTTTAAAATAACAGAAGGAAAAATGGAGGCCCCCAAAAAAAAAACCCCGAGGGGGCTCCCCCTTAAAATTCTTAGGCCAGGAAGAAAGGAAACCACAAATTAAAATTGAAAAAAAGGCCCCCCGGCCTGTTAGGTTGGGTGCTTGGAATTCCGATGACCATTTTTGGCCTAAGGACCCCCCCGTTTTTTGGGCCCCTCCCCCAAGCTTCTTCAAAACCCACTTCGGGCCCAAATAACCCCCCATTACCCATCAAATTATTCGGGTAGGAGAAAATTTTCGGGGAAAAAAGGCAAAGGGTTTTTTAAGGTCTCGGAAATTTTTTTGGGAAAAAACGGCACCTCCCCAAATTTCAGGGGATCAACCCCCAACCTGAAAGGGCAGAAAAACACAGGCTCCCTTTAGAACGGAGCAAAAGTGAACTCTGCTTAAGTTCCTAAAACCAAGACCCCTAGGGGCCAATTCACCACTCAGAACCCTTTTCGGTAAAAACAGAAAAAGGTTTAAACAAAAACCAAAAAATTACCAATAAATTTACATAAAAATTGGGAAAAAACCCAAAAAACCTGAAGGCCCTTTTTGAAGTAGGGTTTGGACCCAATCAAGAATGGCCTAACCTTTGACGGGTCCATTTCAATACAGATTTGGGGGCAAAATAATCCCAAAAAAAGTTTTTTCCCCCGTACGCAAAAAGCACTTTTATCCCCTTCCATACAGAGCATTTTCTCTCAAAATCTGGAAACAGTTCGAACTGTTTTTACATGAGACCCATCATTAAAAAAATCAAGATATCATCCCAAAAAAACAACGAAATTTGTCCCAAAATCCTGAAAAAGTCATTCATGAAGGGCTGGAAACGGGGAGTTTTGGAGCCCCAAAGGGAACACAGGGACTCAAAATGCCCTTCAGGGGTATTAAAGCCGTTTCCATTCATCCCCCCGGGTTAATGCGAAAAGGTTTACGCCCCCTGAGGTCAAGCTTGGTAAAACCAAAATACGTTTTTTTACCCTGGAAAAAAAGGTCAGAAATCAAAGGGGAACGGGTATTGAAAATTTTACAGTAATATTTTCAAAGGATAATCAAACACGGCCTTTAAGAACCCTCTTTTTTTGGGGCCCAAAAAAAAAACCGGCACCCAAGGGTGAAGAGGATGGTCTGATATGGGCCCTTCTCCAAAGATTCCTTGATATAGCGCATAGCGTCATGTTCAGGTACAGACAAGTTAAAAGGCGACCTTTAGGGAATTTACTACCGCACTAATTTAATAGCGCAGTCATAGCTCCTATGGGGAGGCAAGGATGCAGAATTTACTTTCGCTAAACACATCAGAAAAATCAAACAAAAAGTCAGGAAAATCCTGAGCCCGGGGGGAGGCAGAAAAAACAGGAGTGTTGGTATTAACACATTGGCAGCCCCAACTGGCCACAGACACAGACTTCCAATCCAAAACAGGATTATGAGACTGCAACCAAGGGAAACCGCACGTAATTTGGT
>JARQOD010014266.1:0-10682 GCA_033576555.1 Oophaga sylvatica
TGGGCTTATACCATTTTTTTACGGAAAATTTGCATTACGCATTAGAAATAAAAAATTTTGAGAAAGCTTAGCGCAAAAATTTGGGCCCCAAATTCATTGTACATGGAAGCCCGTTAAGACGTTTCTCTTTTCCAGGAGCTAAAAAAAAGAAAAATTCCTCCGACAAAAGCCCTTCAATTTTGTAGGGGAAAACCTAATGTAAACCCTCTCTTAACTAAAATTTCGGGTATCTCTGTGGGGGGTTCGGGGTCCGCTGTTTTAAAAAACCCTGATTAGGGGGGTGCTCCGTCATTTTTTTGAAATTTGTATTTTTAGCCTTCTGACGAGCTTCTGAACAAGGCGATGGCTACAAGGCAAGGGAGTATTGTCCCAACACTGAAATCACGGTACGTTTTGCTAATGGTATTTTTATTTCCCTTTTGGGTTTTGGTCGCAGTTTGGAAATGTCCCTGGTTTTTTCTATCGCTGATTGCAATTTGCACACATAACATGTAATCGCATGCAACTTGGCATTTTTATTTATGGAAAAGTCAAAAATGTTTTTGACACAAACTTTTTTCACCTTCGGGTCGCTTTGACTTTTCGCCAAAAAAGCCCCACCTAAATCTCTGGACAACATCCCTTGGCAAATCTAGTAACCATAACTTAGAATTTATTTTTCGGGAAAGGTATCAAAAGGGAAAAGGGAAACCCTTAAAAGAAAACCCTTATAAATTTTAAATAAAAATGTGACCGAAAGGTTTCAGTCTCCCGGCAAAATTCTGTATATTTTTGTAATCCCACAATTCTTATTTGAAAACCTATATACACACTGTGTGGGCCCTTTAAAGGGGTTTGGGCCCCAACTTAAATTTCAAAAGTCTTTAATTGCAGCCATTTTTTTCCATGGGGCTGAATTTATTTTAAAGGAATTAAAAAATATGGTCCAGTTGCTAAACTACAATTTCTGTAGTGAATTTTTAGAACTTCAAAGCTTTTTTTTCTGACCAAAAAATTAAATTTTTTAAAAGGGCCCTTTTTTGGCTGGGGTTTTTTTTTTTATTTTAAAATGCAAAGCTGTATATTTACTGTGATTTGGACTGGTTTTTTTTACCCTTGGAACAAAAAAATGTTTTAAAAACTTTTTGCTTAAATTGAGAAAAAAAAATTTAGAAACCCATTATGGAAAATTCCTTGTCCCGCTGCAGCTTCTTACACGGCAGTAAGTTTCTTGAACCTGCCCCAAAATATTTAAAAAGAGAAGGAAAAGGTCAAAATCAAAAAATTTTTTGGAAAATTATAACATTTTTGGGGAACTTTTTATATTGAAACCACCCTTTTGAATAGGTTATCAATAAGATTGGGGGTGGTTCTGGGTTGCCCCCCCTCCCAATCGTCGCCCCTTTTTCCCCAGTAGTAAACTAGATGTGTTACTTCAGAGCCCCAGTCTGTCACCGATATGGGGGGCCAGCACACCCCAAACGGGGAAAACCCAATAAGGGGGATAGCGGTTCACGGAGTTGTGTATTCCCCTGAAAACGGAGCACATCCCAGCCAGCCCCGGGGAAACAGTTGTTCGGGGGGACCGCGGGGAAAAAAGGCCATTTACGATCGAAATTGAAATGGCTGTATCCAAAAGGATAACTATCAATAAAAGGCCCGGGAGTCACACACAAAAAAAAAAAATCGGCCCGTTTTAGGGGGTTTGGGTTTATGGGACCAAAATGAAAACATCACAAAACCCCCCTGCGGCATCCGATTTTCCCTTTAAAAGATCGATTTAGTCGCATTTTGTGTGTACCTTGTAACATCCAAATTTTACATCCGACTTGCGAAAATTTTGCGCAGGCTTGAAAAAACTGACTTATAATGGACCCCAAAAGAATATTTTTTAAATCACAAAAGAAAAAAGAAAAAATATACCATGAACAATATATATTATAATAACATGTCATTGGACATGTATATTATATTTATAGTTCCTAGACTTTTCATACGGGTAAATGCCTCAAATTTCCCATTTTGCCGGCTTTTGGAAAGAAACACCCCCGAAAAAAAATTTAAATACTTTGGGTTTCCCACATTTAAACCATGCTTTCATGTTTTTTTAATATAGGTTTTAAAAAACTTAAAATTTACATAAGTGAATGTTGAAAAAATTGCAGACATTAGGGGTTTAATTTAAAAGGGTAAAATTTCTTTTAAAAAAAAATCCCCGGGGGGGCTCCCGCTGTATTTTCCCAACAAAAAGGGCCAAAGCCACCGAGGGGGGCAGAAAATAAACCCTAGGGGGGTAAAATTTTTTTTTTCCCCCCCCCCGGGCTACAAAACATCGCCCCCAGACCCCCCAGAAAGGGCAAATCTCAAATTAGATTCCCCTTTTCGGCACTTTCCCCTCTTTTCCCCTTTTTGCCCGTGGGCGGTGGTGAATGGGTTAAAAAGGGGTTTTAAAATTTCCCCTTTGGGCAATTGAAAGGTACTTTAAGCCAGGTTAAAAATTGAACGTCAATTAGCCAACAAACAATTTTAAAACCAAAAGAAGTAAATAAAAAAAACACCACCTTTAAAATTTAAAAAATTTTAAAATAAAAAAAAACACATTTTTTGACCATCTTTTTTTTAAACCAAAATTCCGGTGCGAACCTTTAATCTCCAAAAATAAAAAAAAAATAATAAAACAACATTACCTTACCTTCTGGCATTGCAGGGTCCCCCCTGTAATCCTTCACAAAGGGTTAACTAGCTTTAAAGGCCAAGCAGCCATTTAATCTTGCTCCCAAGCTGAAAGTCCTGAAAGAATAATTTTCCTCCCCCGGTGACGGGAGGGATGTGTTTAAAAGAATAAAGGCTTAATTGTTTGCGCCCCACTTTCATTTGGCAGGAAAAGAAGGAAAGTGGCAATAAATAAATTTAAATCCCATCATTAATAAATTCCTCCCTTTTCGCGGGGAGAGGTTTTTAAATTCATTCAGGGTGTTACAGCTAGCAGGCACCATTAGCTCCCTCCTTTAACCTTTTAAACCCTTAGATGGTTTTCAGCGGGGACCTACTGGCCCCAATGGTAAGAAAATTTTCTTTTTTTTTTTAATTTTTTTTACGGGAAAATGGTTTTAGAAGGAAAATAAAAAAAAGGTAAAAAACTGTTAAAAATTTTTTCTTTAAAACTTCTTTTTAAAAAAAAAGTGTGGTTGTTTTTTTTTTCTTTCAAAAAATTTGGTTTTAAAAATTTGATAGTTGCAAATTGACAGCTCTCATTTTTAAAACCTGGTTTAAAAGTGACCTTTCAATTCAAGGGGTTTTAAACCCCCTTATTAACCCATTCGCCCCCCTACAGGGAAAAGGGGAATAGACGGGCAAATTTACCAGAAAGGGCAAATTAATTAGAAAATTTGCCTTTCGGGGGTTGTCTGGGGGCAATGTTAGTCCCGGGGGGGGCCAAAAAAAATATGAACCCCCCTAGGCTATTATTTCTCCCCCACCGCCGGTTTTGTCTGTCTGGGGAGAAAATACAGGGGGACCCCAACGCAATTTTTTTCAAAAAATTTAATTTTTAAATTTAAACCCCCTACTTTGCCCTGAAATTTTTGCACACATACTCTTATTAATTGAAAATTTTCCCCCATAAAAAAAAATCTGAAATGACATGGTTAACTGTGTGGAAACAAAAAAATCTTTTTGTCGGTTTTTCCCTGTGATTTCAAAAAAGCTGTTTTTAAATTTTAAGTATTTTGAAGTGTAAGAATTTTAAAAATATATGAATAAAACATTTCACAATGACAAAAAATATATATAGTTTCAAATTGGTATATGTTTTGTTTCTATTTTTTTATTAAAGTGTCATTTTAATTTTACAGTATAGCTGGGGAGGGAATTGCAACCTTTCCTTTAATTAAAAAAAACCCCCCTGGTTTTGGGGGGAGTGCCCCAGTCAGTAAGCTAACATACAAAAGAGCACTCCCCCCCCCCCCCCACCCGTGGTGACAGGGAAAGTTGTTTTAAAAAAGACAAAAGAAAGGTGCCCTCAAACCCCCCAAATATGAACCCCCCCTTTCCCCTGTTCAAGGCAAAAATGGGGAAAATCTGGGGGAAAGTACCCCAATGGCTAACTTTGGATGTGCCAATTGGGGGGGGGCTGCGAGCTGCAATTTTTTTGGCTGGTTTAGGGGCCCAAAAACCAAAGACCCGCCAGCCCGAAATACCAGGGAGCAGCCCGTCTGCTTTTTTCCCTTGGGTGGTTAACCCAAAAAAGGCGGGCCACACACTATTTTTTTTTGGGGGGGAAAACCAACAATTTTTTCTAATCATCCAAGAAAGCAGACTGCTGTACCTGGTAAAAAACAGGCCCGGGAAAGGGTTTATGGGTAAAGGAACCTTAAACCCGCCTGAAAAAACCCGTTTTGTATCTTCCCTTTTCCGGCTGGGTTTTAACCCAAAAATAGGGGGGGTCCCAAACATTTTTTTTTTCTTTAAAATTTAATTTTTTAAAAAAGGGGCCCGTCTCTGTGCTTTTCCCCCTCTTCCTGGGGTCATGTAAGTCCGGCTATTTTCACAAGATTCCCCCCTTATTTTTAATTTTTCCCGTATGGTAAATTTAAACTTCGTTCCCACCCTTTAAAACACAAGTATTAAAAAGAAATTTGGTTTTTTTATTAGGCCCCTTGGAAATTTTAAGTGACAAAAAAAATGCATGGGAATGAAAAAACAAAAACAAAAAACAGGGAAAAATGCATTTAAAAACACAAAGGGGACCGCCAGTGAACCCCCCGATGCAGATTTTGGGCAGATTTAATGCGGCCCAAAAAATGAGCAAATACGACCATTCCCCGATGTTGGGGCACAAAGGGGGCCCAAGGGGGAAAAAAAAAATTTGCAAATTGGTAAGTCCTTTCCCCCAAAATTTGTTTCCCTTTGGGATAAGGTTCACCATGGAAAAAAAGTTTTTAAAATTAAATTTAGATTTACCACATTTTCAAGGCAAATTTTAATTATTCCAAAATTTTTTCATTTTCCACAATATTGTACACACAAAAACCAATAAAAATTTTAAACCCCTAACATTTAAAAAAAAAAAAACCTAAAAAATCAAAACACCCCCCTTTCCCCATTGAAAATTAAAAAGGGGGGAAAAAAATAAAATCTGTATATCAAGGTGGAAATCATCTAAAAGAAAGATAAAATTTTTTCAAACAAACTAGTTTAAAATAGAATAAATAAACTGTGTATGGTTTAAAAAATTTAAAAAATTAAAAAATCCCAAAAAAATAAATAAAAATATTTTTTAGATATCTTTTAAACGAAAAAAGAATTTTGAGCACTTAATTTTAATTTTTTCCCCTACATTTTTTTTTTTAAATTTTAATTTTTAAAGTAAAAAAGACAATTTTGCTAGTCTAGTGATTACCATAAAAAAGCAAAAAACTTTTACTTAAAATTTTTTTTTTTTCGCTGTGGGCCCGTGGTTTTTCCAAAACGGATTTTCCTTGGGAAAACCTTTTAAACCCCCCGCCCCCCAATTTTAAAAGCCGAAATTTTTTTTGAAACCCTTTCAATTCAGTGGGGAAAATTCCTGCAGCAGCTCCAGGAGAAGATCGAGGAAATTTACAGAAATAGCAAACTACTCTACAGGGGGGACCTTGTTACTGTTCGACCCCCAGTTTAAAGTTTCAATCAAGAAAAATTTTCCAGCTTTCAAATTTTTGTATATCGCAGTGTTTGTTTAAATTTTGGCCTATTGGTCCCAAAATTCCAAAAAAACCCCCCAAATTTTAAATTGGTAATATAACCCAAAAAAATACAGTGGAGTTTATAGTTTTGTTTTTTTTCTAGATGGAGCCTGTGTAGTTCTTTTTACAGGGAAATGTGTTTTTACTAGATGACCTTCAAAAATGTCCATAAAAGATAACATTTATGAAGTGCGGACACCAAAAAAAAATAAATGGGGTTTTACTTTTTTAACTTGGGCTGTAGGTGCCGAATTGGATACCCACCCCCCTGTAGTCTTATAGAATTAAACTGACTTTAAATTTTTTTTTTTCTTTAAAACCAAACATTTACTTAAAAAAAAACAATCTTGTAATTACAGTTGGCATTGTTTCAGAAAATGAAGTATTTCTCCCCAAAAAAAATTTTTGCATTTTTCACAGGGTTTTTTTTTTCCTTTTTTTGGATTGGAAAAAACACAGGTTTTAAAAAACAAATTGGACATCATTTTGGGACACAACACCAAAAATGTGTCAGGGCAAAATTAGGAAGAAAAACTTTTTTTAAGCATTTGAGCTAGTTTTAAACTTTTTTGTGGCAAGTAACAAGTTGGGGCAATAAAGGGGGAAAAAAAACCCGAAAACCCGTAAAAGGAAAAGAAGTTGACTTTTGTCTTTTGCATTTTTTTTTTGTGTGTGTGTGCCCATGAAGCAGGGGGCCCGAAAAAAGGAGAAGAAAAACTGTTGAGAAATTGGGGAACCAAAATGGTTGAACAAAAAAACAATTTCAAGGGGTTTCCCAATTTCCCTCCCCAGAAATCTTTTTTTTTCACAGGAACAAGAAAAATTTCATAAACAAGACATTTACAACCCATGGGAAAGTTTTTTAACCCCCCCTGAAGGTATGCTAGAAAAAATTAAGAAAGGTTGCAATGCAGGATAGTCCAGAGTCCCTGCGGGTTCATGTGCATCAAGTTTTATGTTTAACTATCCCTCGCTTTTGAGTGAAGTGAAATGCTTTTGGGAGGGGAACCCCCCTGCTAGATTGTTTTCTCGTGACATATTGTATTCACGTTAGAAGTAAATTTTCTTCGATATAACTTGCATTTATTTGAAAAAAATGCAAAATATGGCGAAAATTTTTTAAAATTTTGCATTTTTCAAACTTATGTATTTTTTATTCCCTTAAACAGAGAAATATGTCACATAAATAGTTAGGAAATAAAACATGTCCCACATTGTCTATTTACATCAGCACAATTTTGGAACCAAAAATTTTTTTTTGTTAGAAGTTATAAGGGTTAAAGTTGACCAGCGATTTCTATTTTTACAAAAATTTTACAAAGCCATTTTTTTAGGACACCTCTCATTTGAAGTCACTTTGAGGGGTTATATGGCAGAAAAATACCAAAAGTGATCCATTCTAAAATGCACCCTCAAGGTACTCAAAACACATTCAAGAAGATTATTAACCCTTCAGGTGCTTCACAGGACTATTCAACGTGGAAGGAAAAATGAATATTTAACTTTTTAGCCACAAAAATGATCTTTTTTTACAAACTTTTTTTTTATTTTCACAAGGGTTTAAAGGAGGAAAATGGACAAATAAGGTTGTTATGCAATTGTTCCTGAGTTACGCCAATACCCAATATGTGGGGAGGGAAAACCACTGTTTGGGCACACGCAGAGCTCGTAAGGAAGGATGCGCGGTTGACTTTTTCAAACTAAAATTGGCTGGAATGAGATTGGACGCCATGTCGTGTTTGGAGAGCCCCTGTTGCGCCTAAACAGTGGATCCCCCACAAGTGAACCATTTTGGAATCTAGACCCCCTAAGGACTTATCTAGAATTGTTGTGAGCTTTGAACTCACAGTGTTTCACAAAAGCTTATATTGCCTGGTGTGGAAAAAAAAAAAAAACATTTTCCACAAAAAATGATTTTTTAGTCCAAATTTTTGAATTTCTCCCAAGGAATTGGACCCCAAAGTGTTGTCAATTTGTTCACTGAGTACGCTGTACCCCATATGTGGAGGGGGGAACTGTTTGGTGCACGTCAGAAGCGGCTTGGAAAGGAAGTGTATCGTTTTTTTTTTTTGGGGGAATAAAAATGAAGAGTTGATGGGGGTCATGTTCCGTTTGCAGTGCCCAGATGAGCCTAAACAGTGGAAACCCCACAAGTGGACCCTTTGGAAAACTATACCCTAAGGACTTATTAGATCTTTTGGTGAGCACTTTGAACCCCCAAGTGCTTACACAAGTTATAATGACCGGGCATGAGAAAATAAAAAATCCTATTTTTTTCCACAAATTATTCTTTTAGTCCTATTTTTTATTTTCTCAAGGGTAACAGGGAGGAATTGGACCAATAGTTGTTGTACAATTTGTCTGAGTACGCTGATACCCCATATGTGGTGGGTACCCATGTTTGGGCGCTCGGCGCCGTTGCTCGGAATGGAAGGGCACCATTTGTACTTTTCAACAAAATTGGCTGGAATTGAGATTGGATGGCATGTTGAATTGGAGAGCCCTGATGTGCTAAAACAGTGAAACCCCCCCACCCAAATGACCCATTTTTGGAAAACTAGACCTAAGGAACTTTTCTAGATCTTTGGTGAGCATTTGAACCCCAAGTGTTTCACACAAGTTTATATTTAGAGCGTATATTTAAAAATATATTTTTTCACAAAAAAATGATCTTTTCACCCCAATTTTTATTTTTCAAGGGTAACAAGACTCCAAAAGTTATTGTGCAATTTGTGTCCTGTGTGCGCTGATACCCCATATGTGGGGGTAAACAACTGTTTGTGTGCATGGCAGAGTTTGGAAGGGAAGGAGCGCCGTCTGATTTTTTTCAACGCAGAATTGGCTGGACCCCAAATTGTCGTGTTTGGAGAGCTCCTGACTCCCTAAACAGTGGAAACCCCCATAAATGACGCCATTTTGGAAACTAGACCCCTCAAGGAACTTATCTAGATGTTTGGTGAGAACTTTAAACCCCAGGTGTTTCACTAAATTTTTATAACGTACAGCCAAAAATAAAAATCTTTTTTTTTTTACAAAAATGAATTTTTTCGTCCCCAATATTTTTTTTTCACAAGGGTAACAGAGAAATTGGAACCCAAAAGTTGTTGTCCAATTTGTCCTGAGTACGCTGAAAACCCAATATGTGGGAGAAAACTACTGTATGGGCGCACTCAGGGCTCGGAAGGGAAAAGTAGTGACGTTTTGGATTGCAGACTTTGTGGAAGGGTTTCTGGGGGCGTCATGTCACATTTGGAGAGCCCCTGATGCACCTAACAGTGGAACCCCCCACAAGTGACCCCATTTGGCAAATAGACCCCACAAGGAACTTATCTAGAGTTTGGGACACTTTGAACCCCGGGAATTTCTTCACAGAAGTTTCAAAGGGGCACCGTAAAAATAAAAAAACTTTTTTTTTTTTTTCAAAAATGATTTTTTTTGGGGCCCCCAAAATTTTTATTTTTTACAAGGGTAACAGGAAAATTTGGCCCCAAAATTTTTGTCCAAAATTTTTCCTGATACCTGAAACCCAAAATGTGGGGGAAAAAAAACGGGATGGGGGGCCCCCCAGGGCTGGGAAAAGGGGGAAATAGTGACGTTTTGGGTTGCAACCCTTTATGGAAGGGCCCGGGGCGGCATTCCCATTTGGGGAAAAACCCCATTCCCTAAACAGTGGAAACCCCCCCCCCAAAAAACCCCATTTTGGAAAAAAACCCCCCAAGGAAATTTCTAGTTTTGTGGTGAGCCTTTAAAAACCCCCCAATTTTTTCACAGAAGGTTTTTTTAACCACAGCCCCCAAAAAATTTAAAAAACCTTTTTTTTTTTGCAAAAATGTTTTTTTTGCCCCCAAAATTTTATTTTTACAAGGGGAAAAAAGGGAAAATTTTGGCCCCAAAAGATGTTTTCCAAAGGGGCCTGGGCCCCTGATACCAATATGGGGGGGAAAACTACGGGATGGGGTTTTACTTGGGGGGGAAAGGGAAAAGTGACTTTTGGGTTGCAACTTTGATGGGAAATTTTCTGGGGGGGTCCCCTGTCGCATTTGGAGAGCCCCCTGATGCGCCTAAACATGGAAATCCCCAACAATTAAACCCTTTTGGGAAAAAAAGACCCCAAAAGGAACTTTCTAGTGTGGGGTTTACCTATGAAGCCCCAATGCTTTTAAAAGAATTTTAATTACAGCCTAAAAACAAAAAAAAATTTTTTTTTTTAAAAAAAAGAATTTTCCCCCCCAAATTTTTTTTTTCCCAAAGGGAAAAAGGAAAAAGGACAAATTGGGGCCTCCTTTTTTGGGGGCCAATTTTCCGGGAAACCCCCTTTGTGGGGTTTTAAAATCTGTTTCCAAAGGCCGGCTGAAAGTGGGACAAAAACCCTTTTTTCTTTTCAACGCAGAAAGGGGGGGGAATTAATCAACCCATTCCCTTGGAGAAACCCCTGATGTGCCTAAACCGGGGAAACCCCCCAATTTTAACTTTCCCAAATCTAACCCCAACACCCCCAACCCAGCCCCCCCTTTCCCAAAAATAACCCTAAACACCCCTAACCCCAACCCTAACCCCCAATCCTAACCCTTTAACGCCAAAACCCAAACCCTTAATTTAGCCGCAACCCTAACCCTAACCCTAAGGGGAAAAAGGGAAAAAAAAATTTTTTTTTTTTTAAAATTTTTTTATTTTTTTCCCCTTTTTAAGGGGGGGGAAAGGGGGGTTTGATTTTCTATTTATAGCGGGGGGGTTTTTTATTTGGGGGCTTTCCCCTTTAAAAAAAGTTTTTTTGCAAAATTTTTTTTTGCATCTTTACTTTTTGGGGAGCTATAATTTTTGCATATTTTGGGCCCCCAGAGGCTTTTGGGGGGCTAAATTTTTTTTTGGGGCAGGGACGTTTTTTATTGGGGACTATTTTCCCAGCCTGACTTTTTTGACGGGTTTTTTTCATTTTTTTGGGGGGGTTAGAAAAACCCCAAAAACCAATTCTTTAATTTC
>JARQOD010014267.1:0-10679 GCA_033576555.1 Oophaga sylvatica
CCGCGTCCGTAACGACCCCCCCTATAAAATTGTCCCACTAGTTAACCCCTTTAGTGAACCCCTTAAAAAAAAAAAAAAAAAAAACGAAGCAAAAAATCAATGCTTTATCATCATACCGCCGAACAAAAAGTGGAATAACACGCGATCAAAAAGACCGATATAAAAAAACATGGTACCGCTGAAAACGTCATCTTGTCCCGCAAAAAACGAGCCATCATAAAGCATCATCAGCGAAAAAATAAAAAAGTTATAGCTCGCAGAATAAAGCGATGCAAAAATAATTATTTTTTATATAAAATTGTTTTTATTCTATAAAAGCGCCAAAACATGAAAAAATTATATAAATGAGGTATCGCCATAATCGTACTGACCCGAAGAATAAAACTGCTTTATTAATTTTACCACACGCGGAACGGTATAAACGCCTCCCCCAAAAGAAATTCATGAATTGCTGATTTTTGTTCATTCTAACCTCCCAAAAATCGAAATAAAAAGCGATCAAAAACGTCAGGTGCTCAAAAATGGTACCAATAAAAACGTCAACTCGTCCCGCAAAAAATAAGACCTCACATGACTCTGTGGGCCAAAATATGCAAAAATTATAGCTCTCAAAATGTGATGATGCAAAAACTATTTTTGCAATAAAAAGCGTCTTTTAGCGTGACAGCTGCCAATCATAAAAACCCGCTATAAATAGTAAATCAAACCCCCTTTATCACCCCCTTAGTAAGGGAAAAATAATAAAATTAAAAAAAAGTATTTATTTCCATTTTCCCTTAGGGTTAGGGTTAGGGTTAGGGTTGCGGCTAAAGTTAGGGTTAGGGTTGGCGCTAAAGTTAGGATTAGGGTTAGGGTTGGGATTAGGGGTGTGTTAGGGTTAGGTTTGTGGTTAGGGTTGGGACTAGGGTTAGGGGTGTGTTGGGGTTAGGGTTGGAGTTAGAATTGGGGGGTTTCAGCTGTTTAGGCACATCAGGGCTCTCCAAATGTGACATGGCGTCTGATCTCAATTCCAGCCAATTCTGCGTTGAAAAAGTCAAACGGTGCTCCTTCACTTCTCAGCTCTGCCATGCGTCCAAACAGTAGTTTATCCCCACATATGGGGTATCAGCGTACTCTGGACCCCAAGAGTTATTGTGCAATTTGTCCTATTTCTTCTGCTACCCTTGGGAAAATAAAAAACTGGGGGCGAAAATATCATTTTTGTACAAAAAAAAATATTTTTTTTTTTTTTACGGCTGTACATTATAAACTTCTATGAAGCACTTGGGGCTTCATAGCGCTCACCACACATCTAGATAAGTTCCTTGTGGGGTCTATTTTCCAAAATGGGGTCACTTGTTGGGGATTTCCACTGTTTAGGCGCATCAGGGCTCTCCAAATGCGACATGACGCCCCCAGACCATTCCATCAAAGTCTGCAATCCAAAACGTCACTACTTCCCTTCCGAGCCCCAACGTGTACCCATACAGTAGTTTTCTCCCACATATTGGATATCAGCGTACTCAGGACAAATTGGACAACAACTTTTGGGGTCCAATTTCTCCTGTTACCCTTGTAAAAATAAAATATTGGGGCAAAAAAATCATTTTTGCAAAAAAAAAAAAAAGGATTTTTTATTTTTACGGCTGTGCGTTATAAACTTCTGTGAAGCACTTCGGGGTTCAAAGTGCTCACCACACATCTAGACAAGTTCCTTGTGGGGTCTATTTTCCAAAATGGGGTCACTTGTGGGGGGTTTCCACTGTTTAGGCGCATCAGGGGCTCTCCAAATGCGACATGACACCCCCAGACCATTCCATCAAAGTCTGCAATCCAAAACGTCACTACTTCCCTTCCGAGCCCTGACGTGCGCCCATGCACTAGTTTTCTCCCACATATTGGGTATCAGCGTACTCAGGACAAATTGGACAACAGCTTTTGGGTTCCAATTTCTTCTGTTACCCTTGTGAAAATAAAATATTGGGGGCGAAAAAATCATTTTTGTAAAAAAAAAAAAAAGATTTTTTATTTTTACGGCTGTACGTTATAAACTTCTGTGAAGCACTTCGGGTTCAAAGTGCTCACCACACATCTAGATAAGTTCCTTGTGGGGTCTATTTGCCAAAATGGGGTCACTTGTGGGGGGTTTCCACTGTATAGGTGCATCAGGGGCTCTCCAAATGTGACATGACGCCCCCAGACCATTCCATCAAAGTCTGCAATCCAAAACGTCACTACTTCCCTTCCGAGCCCTGACGTGCGCCCATACAGTAGTTTTCTCCCACATATTGGGTATCAGCGTACTCAGGACAAATTGGACAACAACTTTTGGGTTCCAATTTCTTCTGTTACCCTTGTGAAAATAAAATATTGGGGACGAAAAAATCATTTTTGTAAAAAAAAAAGGATTTTTTATTTTACGGCTGTACGTTATAAACTTTAGTGAAACACCTGGGGGTTAAAAGTTCTCACCACACATCTAGATAAGTTCCTTGAGGGGTCTAGTTTCCAAAATGGCGTCATTTATGGGGGTTTCCACTGTTTAGGCAGATCAGGAGCTCTCCAAACACGACATGGCGTCCAGCCAATTCTGCGTTGAAAAAGTCAGACGGCGCTCCTTCCCTTCCAAACTCTGCCATGCACCCAAACAGTGGTTTACCCCCACATATGGGGTATCAGCGCACTCAGGACAAATTGCACAATAACTTTTGGAGTCTTGTTACCCTTGGAAAAATAAAAATTGGGGTGAAAAGATCATTTTTGTGGAAAAAATATGATTTTTAAATTTTACGGCTCTACGTTATAAACTTGTGTGAAGCACTTGGGGGTTCAAATTGCTCACCAAAGATCTAGAAAAGTTCCTTAGGGGTCTAGTTTCCAAAATGGGTCATTTGTGGGGGGTTTCCACTGTTTAGGCACATCAGGGGCTCTCCAAATGCAACATGGCATCCAATCTCAATTCCAGCCAATTTTGGTTGGAAAAAGTCAAATGGTGCTCCTTCCATTCCGAGCTCTGCCGTGCGCCCAAACAGTGGTTCCCACCCACATATGGGGTATCAGCGTACTCAGGACAAATTGGACAACAACTTATGTGGTCCAATTTCTCCTGTTACCCTTGAGAAAATAAAAAAATAGTGACTAAAATATAATTTTTGTGGGAAAAAAATAGGATTTTTTATTTTCATGCCCGGCATTATAAACTTGTGTGAAGCACTTGGGGGTTCAAAGTGCTCACCAAAGATCTAGATAAGTTCCTTAGGGGGTATAGTTTCCAAAATGGGGTCACTTGTGGGGGGTTTCCACTGTTTAGGCTCATCTGGGGCACTGCAAACGGAACATGACCCCCATCAACGTCTGCATTCCAAAACGTTACTACTTCCTTTCCAAGCCCTGCCGTGCACCCAAACAGTTCCCCCCCCTACATATGGGGTATCAGCGTACTCAGGACAAATTGGACAACAACTTTTGGGTCCAATTTCCTTGGGAAAATTCAAAAATTTGGGACTAAAAAATCATTTTTGTGGAAAATTGTTTTTTTTTTTTTTCACACCCAGGCATTATAAGCTTTTGTGAAACACTTGGGAGTTCAAAGTGCTCACAACAGATCTAGATAAGTACCTTAGGGGGTCTAGTTTCCAAAATGGTGTCACTTGTGGGGGTTTCCACTGTTTAGGCGCATCAGGGGCTCTCCAAACACGACATGGCGTCCAATCTCAATTCCAGCCAATTTTAGTTTGAAAAAGTCAAACGGCGCTCCTTCCCTTACGAGCTCTGCCGTGTGCCCAAACAGTGGTTTTCCCCCACATATTGGGTATTGGCGTACTCAGGAGAAATTGCATAACAACCTTATCTGTCCATTTTCTCCTTTTACCCTTGTGAAAATAAAAAAAAAGTTTGTAAAAGATCATTTTTGTGGCTAAAAAGTTAAATATTCATTTTTTCCTTCCACGTTGCTTTAGTTCCTGTGAAGCACCTGAAGGGTTAATAATCTTCTTGAATGTGGTTTTGAGTACCTTGAGGGGTGCAGTTTTTAGAATGGTGTCACTTTTGGGTATTTTCTGCCATATAGACCCCTCAAAGTGACTTCAAATGAGAGGTGGTCCCTAAAAAAAATGGCTTTGTAAATTTTGTTGTAAAAATGAGAAATCGCTGGTCAACTTTTAACCCTTATAACTTCCTAACAAAAAAAAATTTTGGTTCCAAAATTGTGCTGATGTAAAGTAGACATGTGGGAAATGTTATTTCTTAACTATTTTATGTGACATATTTCTCTGTTTTAAGGGAATAAAAATTCAAAGTTTGAAAATTGCAAAATTTTAAAAATTTTCGCCATATTTGCGTTTTTTTCAAAAATAAACGCAAGTTATATCGAAGAAATTTTACTTCTAACGTGAAGTACAATATGTCACGAGAAAACAATCTCAGAATCGCGAAGATCCGTTGAAGCGTTCCAGAGTTATAACCTCATAAAGAGACAGTGGTCAGAATTGTAAAAATTGGCCCGGTCATTAACGTGCAAACCACCCTTGGGGGTGAAGGGGTTAACATACATTACAAGATAAATATATAGATATTACAGATAGCAACTGGGTACAAAATAACAGCATATATACGCAGCTGAAATGAATCCAAATATACCAATATTGTGACATAACAACGAAATAAACAAAATATGATACCTAACACACAATACATACATGAAAGTACAACTAAAGCACATATAATATATGCAAACACATGACAGCCGTTAATTATATAATAGTACAACAAAAACAGACATGTTGGAGCATAAAGTACAATCAATACGGCCTACGAAAATTCGCCACATATAACAAAACATGTGCATATAATATAATAGCAGCCATGCAGAGTAGTCTTGCGTAATGATCCAAGGACACCCAGGGACAGCAGGAACAAACAATGAACAATCTATAACAAAAAATAATAAAAAATGTTAAAATCAAAATAAAAACAAGATCATGCGGAAAACAAGATGCATAGTGCTGACAGAGTGGGAAGATCACAAGAAGGGGACATAGGAAATATTCTCATTAAGGCCTTTAGGATGCATGGTTTTGAGCGTCCATATCCACCTAGTCTCTGCCTGAGCCAAGCGTCTCGATAAGTCACCCCCCAGTATATTGATATTCAAAGCGTCAATTCCTCTCACTCTCAAAAGCGAGCCATCACAATGATGGAAGTTAAGGAAGTGACGGGGCAAAGTTTTCAATGTGGCAGTATCCGTGCAGGTGGAAGCTGCCGCAATGCCGAGCACGTGCTCCCTCACTCTTACTTTTAATTGTCTGGTGGTAAGTCCTATGTAGAACAATCCACATGGGCAACTAGCGCAATAAATAACGTACCTAGACGTACAAGAAATGCGCTGTTTGATTGTAAAGCTTTTAGTGCCATCAGAATTAGTAAATGAGGAGCAACGTTCAATATTTGGGCAAGCAACACAACCCCCACACGGTATACAGCCAGAGCTAGATGGAAACTTATCCAGAAAGGTCGATACCCGTTGGTCAGGATAGTGGCTGGTGGTCAATTGATTGCGCAAATTTCAGGCCCTTCTAAAGGTAAAAGAGGGTCTATCTGAAAGAAACCTACCAATTATCGGATCAACTTTAAGGATAGGCCAGGCCTTCTGTACAGCCTCACGCATCTTGTGGTGCTGGGGATGATACGTAGTAATGAAGCGCACTACATTAGAATTGCTTGATTGAGATGAGTTACCATAGAGCAAAGAGTTCCGTGTGGAATTTCTTGCCCTATGATAAGCCCTCTTAATAGTACGACCACTATATCCCCTAGCAAGAAAGCATGACCTTAATTCCTTAGCCCTCGCCTCAGTCAGAGTCTGTGGAACAGATCCGCCGCAAACGGAGAAACTGTCCCACGGGAATAGCCTTCACAACATGGGAAGGATGGCAGGAAGTAGCATGTAATACCGTATTAGTTGAAGTTTCTTTGCGAAAAATTTCTGTCTGTATGGCACCGGAGCTGTCCTTCTTAACCCCTATCTGACATTAGACGTACTATCCCGTCCATAAAACCCGTGCCATTCTGACCATGGACGGGATAGTACGTCATGCCCTTTAATGCGACATCGCGACTTAAGTAGCGGTGATCGCATTAAAATTCCGACGCCAGCTTACCTCTTGGAAGTTGGCGTCGGCATCCCGGGCTGCATCCTCCCCCCTCAGGCCTCCCGATCGCTGTGATTGGCTGTTGAATTCTGAACAGCCAATCACAGCCTTTCTCACTGTTTCAGCCAATCAGAGCGGCTGAAACAGTGAGATCGCAGGCTAGGATCGAGTACCGATGTACTTGATCCTAGGCCTGGGCCTAGGAAGGTCCAGACCCCCCCCGGATTGGCGCGATCGCCGATCACATCGATCGCGCCAATCGCAGGGCACAGCCGCGGTATATCCGCGCTGTGCCCTGCCTGTACCTGCCTGGATCGGTGCAGTAATAGCACCGATCCTAGGCCAGGGCCTGTAGGACATGAAGGAGCTGATTGGCGCGATCGATGTCATCGACGATCGCGCCAATCACAGGGCACAGCAGCGGTGTGACCGCTCTGTGCCCTGCTAGGTGACCTGCCGGTGACCTGCCTAGGAATCGGAGCTGTGAGCTCCGATTACTAGGCCGGTGCCTAGCAACCGGCAATGCAGGGGTCTCCTTTGATTGGTGGGATTGATGTGATCATCGATCCCACCAATGACAGGTCACAGCAGCGATGTGACCGCTCTGTGACCTGTCTGCAAACTGGATCTGACCTGTCTGACCGCACTGCAGGGGTCCTCACACTTGCTGAGGATTCCTGCTGTGCGGTCACACTGCCAGATCTCCTCCTGTGCTGGGCCTTGTGGTGCCACAGTAGCCTGTGACACCACAACTCCTGCTGAAGAGAGAAGAAAGAAGAGAGAAGAGAGAAGAAAGAAGAGAGAAGAAAGAAGAGAAAAGAAAGAAAAGACTACAAACGTGAGTTTTTGAGCCCCGATCCCTGCCCGATCCACCCATTCCCCCTCCCCCTTCCCTTTCCCCCTCTTTTTACCCCCCCTTTTGCGCAGCAGAGCGTTGATTGGTGACGCAGTTCACCGATCAACACTTTCGCACCCCCCTCCGTGCGCACATCCAGCAGCCGCAAACTTTGATAAGTGACAGCGGTCACTTATCAGAGCTCGTGCCTGCCGTTTTTTTTTTTTCACCCCCCCCTTTCCGCCACTCCCGTGCGCACATCCAGCAGCCACGGAACTTTGATAAGTGACACCAGTCACTTATCAGAGCTCGTTCCTGCCGTTTTTTTTTTTTTTTTCCACCAACTTTTTTCCGCCACTTCCCGTTGCGCACACACCCAGCAGCCACGGAACTTTGATAAGTGACATCAGTCACTTATCAGAGCTCGTTCCTGCTGTTTTTTTTTTTTTTTTTCCACCAACTCTTTCCGCCCACTTTCCCCGTGCGCACATCCAGCAGCCGGAACTTTGATAAGTGACACCAGTCACTTATCAGAGCTCGTTCCTGCTGTTTTTTTTTTTTTTTCACCCCTTTTCCGCCACTCCCGTGCGCAATCCAGCAGCCGAGAACTTTGATAAGTGACACGTCACTTATCAGAGCTCGTCCTGCCTGTTTTTTTTTTCACCCCCTTTCCGCCACTCCCGGCGCACATCCAGCAGCCAGAACTTTGATAAGTGACACGGTCACTTATCAGAGCTCGTGCCTGCCAGTTTTTTTTTTCACCCCCCTTTCCGCCACTCCCGTGCGCACATCCAGCAGCCACGGAACTTTATGATACAGTGACACAGTCAACTTATCAGTGCTCGTGCTGCTTGTTTTTTTTCACCCACTTTTCTCGCCACTCCCGTGCGCACATCCAGCAGCCACGGAACTTTGATAAGTGACACCAGTCACTTATCAGAGCTCGTTCCTGCCGTTTTTTTTTTTTTTCACCAACTTTTCCTGCCACTCCCTGCGCACATCCAGCAGCCACGGAACTTTGATAAGTGACACCAGTCACTTATCAGAGCTCGTTCCTGCGTTTTTTTTTTTTCCCCCAACTTTTCCGCCACTCCCTGCGCACATCCAGCAGCCAGCGGAACTTTGATAAGTGACACCAGTCACTTATCAGAGCTCGTTCTTTCTGTTTTTTTTCACCAACTTTTCCGCCACTCCCGTGCGCACACCCAGCAGCCACGGAACTTTGATAAGTGACACCAGTCACTTATCAGAGCTCGTTCCTGCTGTTTTTTTTTTTTTTTTTTTTCACCAACTTTTCCGCCACTCCCGTGCGCACATCCCAGCAGCCCGGAACTTTGATAAGTGACACCAGTCACTTATCAGAGCTCGTTCCTGCTGTTTTTTTTTTTTTTTCCACCACTTTTCCGCCACTCCCGCGACATCCAGCGCGAACTGAAAGTGACCAGTCACTACAAGCCGTCCTGCGTTTTTTTTTACACCCTCTTTCGCATCTCACATGAGCGACAGCGGTCACTTATCAGAGCTCGTGCCTGCCAGTTTTTTTTTTCACCCCCTTTCCGCCACTCCCGTGCGCACATTCAGCAGCCGCGGAACTTTGATAAGTGACAGCGGTCACTTATCAGAGCTCGTGCCTGCCAGTTTTTTTTTTCAGCCCCCTTTCCACCACTCCCGTGCGCACATCCAGCAGCCGCAGAACTTTGATAAGTGACACCAGTCACTTATCAGAGCTCGTGCCTGCCAGTTTTTTTTTCACCCCCCTTTCCGTCACTCCCGTGCGCACATCCAGCAGCCACGGAACTTTGATAAGTGACACCGGTCACTTATCAGAGCTCGTGCCTGCTGGTTTAGACTTTTTTTCACAGGCCTTTTTTTTCCCTATTCGCTTTCTTTTCTTTTAGCTTTTTCTTTTCAGCTTAGTTTACACCAATCACTATCCCCCCACCCCCCACACACACACAGTTATAAATAAAGTTCACACAAAGCACCACATTCACAAAAAAAATGTCCCGCTCGTCACGCTCATCCCAACAGCGCTATTCAGTGGAGGAGGCATACGCTTTCCTTGCCTCCGACACTGATAGCGAGGGAGAGGATCCCACATTTCTTTATTTTTCAGATGAAGATTCTTCTTCCTCCTCATCTTCCTCCTCGGGTCCTGCGGAACCGCCACGCAGACGCCCCAGGACAGAACAAGAGGCAGCGCCCGCCCCTGAAAATGAACCAGCGCACCCCTCTTCGGACCCCGGCCCCCGAAAATTACGAGCCACTGATTCCTGATTTTGTGGCAGAATCAGGAATCAGGTTTGACTCCACCGGCTTCACAGAAATAGACTTTTTCAAAGTCTTTTTCTCTGAGGATTTAATTAACCTCATGGTGGAGCAAACAAATTTGTACGCTCGGCAATTTTTGGCGCAAAACCCCCGTTCATCATTTTCCAACTGGTCTCCTGTAGATGCAGTTGAAATGATGCAGTTTTGGGGCCTGGTCCTCCATATGGGGATCCTGAAGAAGCCAGAAATTCGGCAATATTGGAGTGTTGATATTTTATACAACACTCCACTGTTCCGAATGGTCATGGCTCGGACGCGTTTTGAGGTCATCCACAAATTCCTGCATTATAATGATAATGCACAGTGTCCCCCACGAGATGACCCCAACTTTGACCGCCTGTTCAAAGTTCGGCCGGTCATCGAACACTTCAACAAAAAGTTTGCTGAAGTGTACGTGCCCCAAAGGGACATCTGCGTGGATGAGTCCTTGGTTCATTTTAAGGGACGGCTCGCATTCCGCCAGTACCTGCCCAGCAAGAGGGCAAGGTACGGAATCAAACTCTACAAGCTGTGTGAGAGTACCTCAGGGTACACACACAGCTTTAGAGTTTACGAAGGAAAGGACACCAGGATTGTACCCCCTGAGTGTCCCCCCATCCTGGGAGTGAGTGGGAAAATTGTGTGGGATTTGGTGCACCCACTGCTGGATAAAGGTTATCACCTTTACACTGATAACTTTTATTCCAGCATCCCACTCTACAAATCCCTCTCTGCGCGAGGTACCGCAGCCTGCGGTACCGTCCGCAAAAATCAGAGAGGCCTCCCAAAGACGCTACTTGGGCTGATGCTCAGAAAGGGTGAGAGCAGAGCCCAATGTAGCGACCACCTGTTGGTGGTCAAGTACAAGGACAAGAGGGATGTCCTTCTCTTGACCACCATAGATGGTGATGGCAGCGCCCTCAGCACTGTACGGGGTACCTCTACACAGGTCCGCAAACCGGACTGTGTACTGGGGTACAATAAATACATGGGGGGTGTTGATCTCTCTGATCAACTCCTCCAACCGTACAGTGCTTTGAGAAAGGCCAAGGTGTGGTACAAGAAGCTGTCCGTGCACATCGTCCAAATGGCAATGCTCAACGCTTTCCTGCTGTCACGATGTGCACGCAACAGCGATACGACGTACCTTCAGTTTCAGGAGGTAGTGGTTAAGGCCCTGATGTTTGTCGCTCAGGAAACAGCGGGCCCCAGTACTTCCGGAACTGAAGGTGCTCGTATCATACCAGGTCAGCATTTCCCGGGGTGGTCCCGCCAACTGTAAGAAAAGGTAAGCCGCAAAAAAGGTGCCGAGTGTGTTACAAAAGGGGAATACGCAAGGACACCACTTACCAATGCGACACCTGCCTCGAAAAACCTGGCCTGTGTAAGAAGGATTGTTTCAAATT
>JARQOD010014268.1:0-10678 GCA_033576555.1 Oophaga sylvatica
CCCTACAATTCACCCTAATCCCTATACACCCCCTCCGATCACCAATCCCCCATCCCTATCACCATTCCCCTACCCGAATCACCCTTTCCCCCACCGATATCACCCTATCCCCCTACCCGATATCCCCAACCCCATACCCGTACCCAATCCCTCAACCCGATATCACATCCCTACCCATACCCTATATCCCCCCTACCGATATCCCCATATCCCCAACCATTCACCCTAACCCCCATACCATATCCCCATACCCTCTACCCGAATCCCATTCCCCTCATACCATATCACCCATTCCCCTCAACGATACCCCTATATCCCCCATCCGATACACCTATATCCCCATACCCATCCACCCTATATAACCCCTACCATAACCCTATCCCCAACCGATACCCTACCCCTACCCATACCCCCTCATACCCGATATCCCCTACCCCTACACCGTATCCCCTATATCCCCTCATACCCGAATACCATATCCCCCCATACCCGATATCACCTATACCCCCCATACCCATAACCCTATATCCCCCCATACCCATATCACCTATATCCCCCTCATACCGATATCACCCTATACCCCATACACCGATATCACCCTAATCCCCCATACCCGTACCCCTATATCCCCCATACACCGATATACCCTAACCCTCAACCCGATATCACCCATCCCCCATACACCGATATACCCAATCCCCTCATACACCATATCACCCATCCCTCAACACCGATATCACCCAATCCCCCCATACACCGATATCACCCATATCCCCCATAACCGATATCACCCTATATCCCCTCATACACCGTATCACCCTATATCCCCCATACCCGAATCACCCTATATCCCCCATACCCGATATCACCCTAATCCCCTCAACACGATATCACCCTAATCCCCCTCTACACCGATATCACCCTATATCCCCTCATACCCGATCACAATCCCCCAACCCGATACACCCTAATCCCTATACACCGATATCCCCTATATCCCCATACCCGATACCCCTATTCCCCCATCACAACACCTTATCCCATACCGAACACCCTAATCCCCTCAACCCGAATCCCTAATCCCAAACCGATTACCCTAATCCCCAACCGATATCCCCCTCACACCGATACACCCTAATCCCCTCATACACCGATACCCATTCCCTCATACCCGTTCACCCTAATCCCCATACCCGATATCACCCAATCCTAACCCAACACATATCCCTACCCGAACACCCTATATCCCTCAACACATTACCATCCCCCCAACCCGATATCCCCTTTCCCCATACCGTATCACCCTATATCCCCCACCCATCCCCAACCCAACCATACCCTAATCCTCATACCCGATCACCTATATCCCCTACCCGAACACCCTATATCCCACCGAAACCCTATATCCCCTACCCGAACACCCATACCCCATCCCGAATACCATACCTATACCCGATCACCCTTTCCCTCATACCCATATACCCTATATCCCTCATACGCCGATATCACCCTATATCCCCCTCATACGCCGAATCACCTATATCCCCCATACGCCGATATCACCCTATATCCCCTCATCGCCGTATCACCCTAATCCCTCATACCCGATATACCCTATATCCCCTATAACCGATATCACCCTTTCCCCTCATACACCGATTCACCTATTCCCCCATACCCGATATCCCCCGATATCCCCCCTATACCCGATATCACCCTATATCCCCTCATACGCCGATATCACCCTATATCCCCCCATACCCGATATCACCCTATATCCCCTCTACGCCGATATCACCCTATATCCCCATACCGATATCACCCTATATCCCCTCATACCCGATTCACCCTATATCCCTCATACACCGATATCACCCTATATCCCCTCATACACGATATCACCCTATATCCCCTCATACACCGATTCCCTATATCCCCTCATACCCGATATCACCTAATCCCCCCATACACCGATATCACCTATCCCCCATACCCGATATCACCCTATCCCCTCATACCCGATATCACCCTATATCCCCTCATACCCGATATCACCTAATCCCTATACCCGATATCACCTATTCCCTCATACACGATATCACCCTATATCCCCACACCGATATCACCCTATCCCCATACCGATATCACCCTATATCCCCCTCACCATATCACCCTATATCCCCTCAACACCGATATCACCACCCTATACCCCCCATACCCGATATCCCCTAATCCCCCCATACCCGATATCACCCTATATCCCCTCTACACCGATATCACCCTAATCCCCTCATACCCGATATCACCCTATATCCCCTCATACACCGATATCACCCTATACCCCCCCATACCGATATCACCCTAATCCCCCTCATACCCGATATCACCCTATTCCCCTCATACACGATCACCTTATCCCCTCATACACCGATATCACCCTATATCCCCTCATACCCGATATCACCCTATATCCCCTCATACACCGATATCACCCTTATCCCCCCATACCCGATATCCCCTTATCCCCTCATACACCGATATCACCCTTATCCCTCATACACCGTATCACCTAATCCCTCTACACGATATCACCTATATCCCCCATACACCGATCACCCTCATACCCGTATCACCCTATATCCCCTCATACCCGATATACAACCTCACCTACCCATCCCCTCCATACACCTCATCCCATATCACCCTATATCCCCTCATACACGATATACCCTATCCCCTATAACCGATATCACCTAATCCCTCATACACGATATCACCCATTCCCCCTCATACACGATTCACCCTATTCCCTCATACCGTACACCTTACCCTACACCGATATCCCCTATATCCTCATCACCGATATCACCCTATTCCCCTATACACGTTCACCCTAATCCCCTCACACCGTATCACCCTATCCCCTATACCCGATATCACCTATATCCCTCATACACGATATCACCCTATATCCCCTCATACCGATATCACCCTATATCCCTATACCGATACACCCTAATCCCTCTACCGATAACCCCTATCCCCTCATACACCGATATCACCTATATCCCCCTCATACACCGATATCACCCTATATCCCCCTCATACACCGATATCACCCTATATCCCCTCATACGCCGATATCACCCTATATCCCCTCATACCCGATATCACCCTATATCCCCCTCATACGCCGATATCACCCTATATCCCCCTCATACGACCGATATCACCCTATATCCCCCTCATACGCCGATATCACCCTATATCCCCTCATACGCCGATATCACCCTATATCCCCCTCATACCCGATATACACCCTATATCCCCCTCATACCCGATATCACCCTATATCCCCTCATACCCGATATCACCCTATATCCCCTCATACGCCGATATCACCCTATATCCCCTCATACGCCGATATCACCCTATATCCCCCTCATACGCCGATATCACCCTATATCCCCCTCATACGCCGATATCACCCTATATCCCCCTCATACCCGATATCACCCTATATCCCCTCATACGCCGATATCACCCTATATCCCCTCATCACCGATATCACCCTATATCCCCTCATACCCGATATCACCCTATATCCCTCACTCATATCACCTATATCCCCTCATACACCGATATCACCCTATATCCCCTCATACACCGATATCACCTATATCCCCCTCATACGCACCGATATCACCCTATAATCCCCCTCATACCCCGATATCACCCTATATCCCCTCATACGCCGATATCACCCTATATCCCCCTCATACACTGATATCACCCTATATCCCCTCATACACCGATATCACCCTATATCCCCTCATACACCGATATCACCCTATATCCCCTCATACACCGATATCACCCTATATCCCCTCATACACTGATGCGCCCCTCATACAGTGAATTATAGTTTCCATGGATACGCGTCATGTGACCTGGTGTTACCACGTGGTCTCTGGGCTGTGAGAGGAGACACAATGGGTGAGCACGTGTCCGCGGGGTTGGGTGTGGTAAGATGGCGTCCGTCCCTTATGGTGCAGTATGATGGCGGGCACGGAGGCTTCTGCCCGGTCTTGAAATCGTTGCTTCCTGTTATTTCCCTTCAGTCACAGGTGGATGTACACCCGGCCTGACAAACAAACGTTATGCTGGAGTACCAAGATGGCGGCAGTGTTATGTACTGGTCTCAGTGCCGCATTGAGAGAGGGTAAAAATGGCGGCGCTTCCGGGACGGGGCGGCGTTACCATAGTGATCCGGTCCCATCCCCGCGGGAGGTGTTGGCGCGCTCTTTGCGTCATTGATGTGCGTCTGCCCGACCGACGACGACAGAGAGAAAAGAGCGCGGCCGGTGACCCGGGGAGGGGATGAGAGGACGCGGGGCGGCCAGGAGAGCAGCAGCGGACGTGTGCGTGAGGGGCGGCGGGAGCTCTCTGTATAGCGCTGCACGTCCCCTGTATAGAGCTGCACGTCCCCCCTGTATAGCGCTGCACGTCCTCCCTGTATAGAGCTGCACGTCCACCCCTGTATGGAGCTGCACGTCCTCCCTGTATAGAGCTGCACGTCCCCCCTGTATAGCGCTGCACGTCCCCCCTGTATAGAGCTGCACGTCCCCCCTGTATAGAGCTGCACGTCCACCCTGTATAGAGCTGCACGTCCCCTCTGTATAGAGCTGCACGTCCCCCTGTATAGGCTGCACGTCCCCCTGTATAGAGCTGCACGTCCCCCTCTGTATAGAGCTGCACGTCCACCCCTGTATAGAGCTGCACGTCCCCTCTGTATAGAGCTGCACGTCCACCCTGTATAGAGCTGCACGCCCCCCATGTATAGAGCTGCACGCCCCCCTGTATAGAGCTGCACGTCCCCCCTGTATAGAGCTGCACGTCCCCCCCTGTATAGAGCTGCACGCCCCCCCTGTATAAGCTGCACGCCCCCCTGTATAGCTGCGTCCCCTCGTCCCCCCCCTGTATAGAGCTGCACGCCCCCCTGTATAGAGCTGCACGTCCCCCCTGTATAGAGCTGCAACGCCCTCTGTATAGGAGCTGCACGTCCCCCTGTATAGAGCTGCACGTCCCCTCTGTATAGAGCTGCACGTCCCCTCTGTATAGAGCTGCACGTCCCCTCTGTATAGAGCTGCACGTCCCCTCTGTATAGAGCTGCACGTCCACTCCTGTATAGAGCTGCACGCTCCCCCTGTATAGAGCTGCACGCCCCCCCTGTATAGAGCTGCACGTCCCCTCTGTATAGAGCTGCACGTCCACTCCTGTATAGAGCTGCACGTCCCCTCTGTATAGAGCTGCACGTCCCCTCTGTATAGAGCTGCACGTCCCCTCTGTATAGAGCTGCACGTCCCCCTGTATAGCGCTGCACGTCCCCCCTGTATAGCGCTGCACTCCACCCCTGTATAGAGCTGCACGTCCCCCCTGTATAGCGCTGCACGCCCCCCCTGTATAGAGCTGCACGCCCTCCCTGTAAAGGCGCACGCCCTCCCCTGTATAGAGCTGCACGCCCCCCTGTATAGAGCTGCACGCCCCCCTGTATAGAGCTGCACGCCCCCCTGTAAAGAGCTGCACGCCCCCCTGTATAAGCTGCACGCCCCCCCCGTTATAAGCTCACGCCCCCCTGTTTTAAGAGCTCTGCACGCCCTCCCCTGTATAGAGCTGCACGCCCCCCTGTATAGAGCTGCACGCCCCCCCGTATAGAGCTGCACCCCTCCCTGTATAGAGCTGCCGCCCCCCCTGTATAGAGCTGCACGCCCCCTGATAGACCACCCCCCCGTAAAGCTCCCCCCCCCGTATAACGCCCCCCCCGTATAGAGCTAGCCCCCCTGTATAGAGCCAGCCCCCCTTTTAAGGGCTACCCCCCTGTAAAGCTGCACCCCCCCTGATAAACTGCAGCCCCCCGTATAGGCTCACCCCCCCCGATAAGCGCCCCCCCCTTTTAAAAAGGGACGCCCCCCGTAAACTGCACGCCCCCCCTGTTGACTGCACGCCCCCCTGTAAGAGGGCGAAACGCCCCCCGTATAAGGGCACGCCCCCCTGTATGGCGCACGCCCCCCCTTTTAGAGCTGCACCCCTCCCGATGACTCACGCCCCCCTTAAACTGCCCCCCCCCGTAAGGCTCCCCCCCCTTATAAACTGCACCCCCCTCCCTTTAAAGCCCCCGCCCCCTGAAAAAGTCACGCCCCCCGTAAGACTTTAGCCCCCCCCGTATAGGCCCCCCCCCTGAAAGTGCCCCCCCCCTTTAACTTTCCCCCCCGTAAAGCGCACCCCCCCCTGTTAAACTGACGCCCCCCTGATGGGTGCCCCCCCCCTTTTAAAATCCCCCCCCCCTTAAAGTGCACCCCCCCGTTAAAATACCCCCCCCTGTATAGAGCTGCCCCCCCCCGTATAGACCACGCCCCCCTGTAAAGCGCACGCCCCCTTTAAGCTTTTCCCCCCCCGATAACCCCCCCCGTATAGGTGCACGCCCCCCCGTATAGAGCGCAGCCCCCCCGTTAAATACCCCCCCCCGATGGCTGGGCCCCCCCCCTTTTAAACTGCGCCCCCCCCTAACCGCCCCCCCCTTATGGGCTCCGCCCCCCCTTTTAAGTCCGCCCCCCCCCGTAAAGGGCAAAGCCCCCCCGTAAAGTGCCCCCCCCCTGTAAGGGGCCCCCCCCCCCCCCCCTGTTAGGGTGCACGCCCCCCCTGTATAACGGGCCCCCCCCCCAAGGGCCCCCCCGAGCCCCCCCCCCCCTGTATAAAGCGCCCCCCCCCTTTTGGGCCCCCCATAAGGGGCACGCCCCCCGTTGGGTGCCCCCCCCTTTTCCCTCCCCCCGTTAAAGGGCCCCCCCCCCCCTGTATAAGCCCCCCGACCCCCCCCTGTAAACCGGCCCCCGACTTCCCCCCCTTGCCGCGCGCCCCCCGAACCCCTGCGCCCCCCCTGCCCCCCCCTATCCCCGCGCCCCCCCACTGCCCCCCCCGTAACCCCCGCGCCCCCTACGTCCCCCCGATACCCGTGCCCCCCGTCTGTCCCCCCTAAAACCCCCCCCGCCCCCTTATACCCGTTCCCCCCCCCACTTCCCCCCCCGTAATAGCTGGCCCCCCCTTCGCCCCCCCTTAAAACCGGCCCCCGTATTCCCCCCCGTAACCCTCGCCCCCCTTTTTACCCGGGGCCCCCCGTACGCCCCCCCCCTTTACCGCGCCCCCGACTTCCCCCCTGTATCCCTGGCCCCCCCCGTCTGTCCCCTTATACCCCCGCCCCCTTGATAAAACCCCCCCGCGTCCCCCCCTTAACCCCTCCCCCCCGGAGTCCCCCGTATACCCCGGCCCCCCCTGCCCCCCCCGTAAAACCCCGCGCCCCCCCACTGCCCCCCTGTTACCTGCGCCCCCTCGTCCCCCTGTATCGCTGGCCCCCCCCACTGTCCCCCCGTATACCCTGGCCCCCCCCTACTTCCCCCCTGTTACCGGCGGGGGGGGGGTACTCCCCCCCATACCGGCCCCCCATGCCCCCCCGTTGCCCCCCCCCCCCCCCTACCCCCCCCGAACCCTCCCCCCGACGCCCCCCGTACTGCCCCCCCGTTAGGTGCCCCCCCTCGCCCCCCCCTTTTAACCCCTGGGCCCCCGTCTCCCCCTGTATCCCTGCCCCCCCGTAGCCCCCTGTATACCGCCCCCCCCGCCCCCCGAACCCCGCCCCCCCGTACTGCCCCCCCCGTAACCGCCGCGCCCCCCCCGTCCCCCCCTTTTACCCCCGGGCCCCCCTCTGCCCCCCCAACCTGGGCCCCCCGGGTCCCCCCTGAACGGCGCCCCCCCGTCCCCCCCTTAAAACCCCTTTCCCCCCCCCGACGCCCCCCTGTTAAAAGCTGCCCCCTACGCCCCCGATACGCCCCCCCCCGTACTGCCCCCCCCGTATACCCCGGCCCCCCCCCTACTGCCCCCCCTTTACCCCCGCCCCCCTGCCCCCCGTATAGGCCCCCCTGGGGCCCCTTTGGCTCTGATGGCGGCTCCCACTGCCGAGACCCCTGCGCCCCGGTCAGTCTGATGGCGGCTCCCACTGCCGAGACCCCTGTGCCCCCGGTCAGTCTGATGGCGGCTCCCACTGCCGAGACCCCTGTGCCCCCGGTCAGTCTGATGGCGGCTCCCACTGCCGAGACCCCTGCGCCCCGGTCAGTCTGATGGCGGCTCCCACGCCGAGACCCCTGTGCCCCGGTCAGTCTGATGGCGGCTCCCACTGGCGAGACCCCTGTGCCCCCGGTCAGTCTGATGGCGGCTCCCACTGCCGAGACCCCTGCGCCCCCGGTCAGTCTGATGGCGGCTCCCACTGCCGAGACCCCTGCACCCCCGGTCAGTCTGATGGCGGCTCCCACTGCCGAGACCCCTGCGCCCCCGTCAGTCTGATGGCGGCTCCCACTGCCGAGACCCCTGCACCCCCGGTCAGTCTGATGGCGGCTCCCACTGCCGAGACCCCTGCACCCTGCTCAGTCTGATGGCGGCTCCCACTGCCGAGACATCTGCACCCCCAGTCAGTGTGATGGCGGCTCTCACTGCCAAGACCCCTGCGCCCCGGTCAGTCTGATGGCAGCTCTCACTGCCGAGACCCCTGTGCCCCAGGTCAGTCTGATGACTGCTCACTGCCGAGACCCCCGCACCCCGGTCAGTCTGATGGCGGCTCTCACTGCTGAGACCCCTGCACCCCGGTCAGTCTGATGGCAGCTCTCACTGCCGAGACCCCTGTGCCCCGTCAGTCTGATGGCGGCTCCCACTGCCGAGACCCTGTGCCCCCCGGTCAGTCTGATGACGGCTCTCACTGCCGAGACCCCCTGTGCCCCCGGTCAGTCTGATGGGGCTCCCCACTGCCGAGACCCCTGTGCCCCCGGTCAGTCTGATGACGGCTCTCTCTGCCGAGACCCCTGCACCCCGGTCAGTCTGATGGCGGCTCTCACTGCCAAGACCCCTGCGCCCCGGTCAGTCTGATGGCAACTCTCACTGCCGAGACCCCTGTGCCCCGGTCATCTGATGGCGGTTCCCACTGCCGAGACCCCTGCGCCCCCGGTCAGTCTGATGGCGGCTCTCACTGCCGAGACCCTGTGCCCCGGTCATCTGATGGCGGCTCACTGCCGAGACCCCTGTGCCCCGGTCAGTCTGATGGCGGCTCCCACTGCCGAGACCCCTGCGCCCCGGTCAGTCTGATGGCAGCTCTCACTGCCGAGACCCCTGTGCCCCCGGTCAGTCTGATGGCAGCTCTCACTGCCGAGACCCCTGCGCCCCCGGTCAGTCTGATGGCGGCTCCCACTGCCGAGACCCCTGCGCCCCGGTCAGTTGATGGTGGCTGCCACCCCTCGTTGTTCTCTGGGATTTCCTGTGGTCCCCGAGCGCCTGCCCGGCTGCTTCCGTCCCTCTGTCCGTCTCATCCCAAAACCGTCTCTGCAGGTGCCGGTGTCTTCTGCCGCCTCGTCCGTCCCGCTCCTCCCTCAGCTCCCGGAGGTTCTGGGTCATTGTCCTGATACTACACAGATTGCGGTCCCTCTCAGCGCAGATCGCGGTCCCTCTCAGTGCGGAGCAGACAGGACGGTGCGGAGTGGACGGGACGGCGCAGATCGCGGTCCCTCTCAGTGCGGAGCGGACGGACAGCGCAGATCGCGGTCCCTCCGGCGGGGCAGACAGGACGGCGGATCGCGGGGCCCTTCATGCGGGACGGGCGGCGAGATCGCGGCCCCCGGCGGAGCGGACGGGGCGCGCAGTCGCGGGGGCCCCCCCAGTGCGGAGCAGACAGGGGGGCGCAATCGGGCCCCCCTCGTGCGGGGACGGCGGCGCAGATCGCGGGCCCCTCGTGCGGAGGGGGGGGCGGGGATCGCGGGCCCTTCCCTGCGGGGCAGGGGCGGGCAGATCGCGGTCCCTCCATGCGGGCGGACGGGCGGGGAGACGGGTCCCTCTTCGGAAACGGGGCGGCGCAGATCGCGGTCCCTCTCAGGCGGGCGGAGGGGCGCAAGGGTCCCTCTCGTGCGGGGGAGGGCGGCGCAGATGCGGCCCCTCGGCGGACGGGACGGGGGCCCAACGCGGGGCCCCCCCGGGGGGGAGCGGGGCGGGACGGCGCAAAGCGGGCCCCTCGGTGCGGGGGGAGGGGGGGCGCCAGATCGCGTCCCTCTCGGCGGACGACGGCGGGCAGCGGGTCCCTCTCTGGGACGGCGGAGGCCAGATCGCGTCCCCCGTGCGGACGGACGGGGGCGGCCAGCGCGGCCCCCCGGCGGGCGGACGGACGGGGCAGATCGGGTCCCTCCGGCGGCAAAAGGGGGGGGCAGACGCGGGCCCCTCGTGCGGGCGGACGGGCGCCAGATCGGGTCCCTCTCATGCGGAGGGCGGGCGGGGCCCGATCGGGGGTCCCCTCAAGCGGGCGGGACGGGGCCCGATCGCGGTCCCTCTCGGGGGCGGAGCGGACGGGGCGGCCAATCGCGGGCCCCCTGTGCGGAGCGGCGGGAGGCGCAGATCCGGCCCCCGGTGGGGGGGGGACGGCGCAGATCCGGGGCCCCCTCGGGGGCGGAAACGGAGGGGGCCAGACGCGGTCCCTTCGTGCGGGGCGGGGAGGCAAAACGCGGTCCTCTCTGCGGAGCGACGGGGGCCAGATCGGGTCCCTTCGGGGGGGGGGAGGCGGCCAATCGCGGCCCCCTCTGCGGAGGGGGACGGGGAGGGG
>JARQOD010014269.1:0-10670 GCA_033576555.1 Oophaga sylvatica
TGAATAAAAAGCTTTTTAGCGTGACAGCTGCCAATCATAAAAACCCGCTAAAAATTTAAAAATCAAACCCCCTTTATCCCCCCCTTAGTTGGAAAAAATAAAAAAATTAAAAAAAGTATTTATTCCTTTTTTCCCTTAGGGTTAGGGTTAGGTTGCGGCTAAAGTTAGGGTTGGGTTGGCGCTAAAGTTGGATTAGGGTTGGGTTTGGGTTTAGGGGTGTGTTGGGGTTTGGGTTTTGGGGTTAGGGTTGGGATTTAGGGTTAGGGGGTGTTGGGGTTAGGGTTTTGGAGTTAGAATTGGGGGTTTCCCCGTTTTTTTTGGCACATCAGGGGCTCCCAAATGTGACAGGCGTTGACTCAATTCCAGCCAATTTGGTTGAAAAAGTCAAACGGTGCCCTTCCTTCTAGCTTGCCATGCGTCCAAACAGTATTTTACCCCCCACTATGGGGTTCAGCGTACTCTGGACCCCAAAGTTATTGTGCAATTTGTCCTATTTTTCGTCCTTTGGAAAAAATAAAAAATGGGGGGAAAAAATATCATTTTTGTAAAAAAAAATTTTATTTTTTGTTTTTGGGTGTACATTAAAAACTTCTGTGAAGCCTTTGGGGGTTCATAACGCTACCACCTCTGTAAATTTCCCTTGTGGGGTTATTTTTTCCAAAAAGGGGTCACTTGGGGGTTTCCCCTGTTTAGGCCATCAGGGGTCTTTCCCAAAAGGGCATGCGCCCCCAGACCACCCAAAATCTGCAATCCAAAAAAGCACTACTTCCCCCCCGAGCCCAACGTGCCCTACGTAGTTTTCTCCCCCAATTGGTATCAGCGATCAGGAAAAATTGGCAAAAACTTTTGGGGTCCAATTTCTCCGTTACCTTGTAAAAAAAAAATATTGGGGGGAAAAAAAACATTTTTTAAAAAAAAAAAAAAAGGGTTTTTTATTTTTAGGCTGTGGTTATAAATTCGTGAAGCACTTCGGGTTTTTAAAATGCTCACCACAATTGAAAGTTCCCGTGGGGGATTTTCCAAAATGGGGTCCTTTGGGGGGTTTTCCTGTTTAGGGCCCCTCAGGGGCTCTCCCAAATTTGGGCATAGCCCCCAGCCATTCCATCAAGGCTGCAATCCAACGTCACTACTTCCCCTTTCCCACCCGACGTTTGGGCCCCTACAGTATTTTTTTCCCCCATATTGGGTATCGGTACTCAGGAAAATTGGACACAATTTTTTTGGGGGCCCAAATTTTTTCCCGTTCCTTGTGAAAATAAAATATTGGGGGGGCAAAAAATCATTTTTGAAAAAAAAAAAAGATTTTTTTTTTTACGGCTGTCGTTAAAAACTTTAGTAAAACACCGGGGGGTTTAAAAGTTTCACCAACATCTATAATTTTCCTTGGGGGGTCTAGTTTCCAAAATGGGATTTAGGGGGGGTTTCCACTTTTAGGCAGATCAGGAGCTCTCCAAACACGACAGGGGTCACCCAATTCTGCGTTGAAAAAGTCAGAGGCGCCCCTTCCTTTTCCAAACTTTTGCCATGCCCCAAAACAGGGGTTTTAACCCCCAATAGGGGGTATCAGCCACTCAGGAAAAATTGACAATAACTTTTGAGTCTTGTTACCCTTGGGAAAAAAATAAAAATTGGGGGTGAAAAAAGATCTTTTTTTGTGGAAAAATAGATTTTTAAAATTTACGGCTTCGTTATAAACTTGTTTGAAGATTGGGGGTTCAAATTGCTCACCCAAAATCTAGAAAAGTTCCTTAGGGGGTCTGTTTCCCAAAAAGGGGTCATTTGGGGGGTTTCCACTTTTGGAATCAGGGGCTCTCCAAATGCAAGGGGCATAAAACTCAATTCCACCCAAATTTTTTGGTTGGAAAAAATCAAATGGGCTCCTCCATTCCAGCTCTGCGTGCGCCCAACAGGGGTTCCCCCCATATGGGGTCACGTACTCGGGAAAAATTGGGGCAACAATTTATGTGGTCCAATTTCCCCTGTTCCCCTTGGAAAAAAAAAATAGGACTAAAAAAAAATTTTTTGTGGGAAAAAAAAAAAAAGGATTTTTTATTTTATCCCCCGGGATTATAAATTGTGTAAAGCATTTGGGGGGTTCAAAGTGCTCACCAAAAGATCTAGATAAGTTCCTTGGGGGGTTATTTTCCAAATGGGTCACTTTTTGGGGGGTTCCCCCTGTTTGGGCTCATCTGGGGCACGCAAAGGGAACATGCCCCCATAACTCTGCTTTCCCAAAACGTACTATTTTCCTTTCCAACCCCCGCTCCCCCCCAAACAGTTCCCCCCCCCCACTTTAGGGGGTTCAGCGTATCGGGGAAAAATTTGGACAACAACTTTTGGGGCCCAAATTTTTCCTTGGGAAAATTCAAAAATTTGGGACTAAAAAATCATTTTTGTGGAAAATTTTTTTTTTTTTTTTTCACCCCCAGGCTTAAACTTTTTAAACATTTGGGGGGCAAAGTGCTCACAACAGATCTAAAAAGTCCCTTGGGGGTTATTTTTCCAAAAAATGGTGTCACTTGTGGGGGTTTCCCATGTTTAGGCGCATCAGGGGCTTAAAAACCGACATGGCCCCCAATCTAATTCAAGCCCAATTTTGTTTAAAAAAGCAACGGCCCCTTCCCTTAAGCTCTGCCGTGGGGCCAAAAACAGGGTTTTTCCCCCCACATAGGGGGTATTGGGTATGGGGAGAAATTGCATAAAAACCTTATCTGCCCATTTTCTCCTTTTCCCCCTTGTAAAAAATAAAAAAAAAATTTTTGTAAAAATCATTTTGGGGCTAAAAAGTTTAAATTTTCATTTTTTCCTTCCACGTTGCTTTTTTTTAAGCACCTAAAGGGGTTTAAATAACTTCTTAAAATGTTTTTTTGAGTACCTTGGGGGGTGCGTTTTTAAAATGGTGTCACTTTTGGGTTTTTTCTCCCATATAGACCCCTCAAAGTGACTTCAAATGGAGGTGGTCCTAAAAAAAAAAGCTTTTTGTAAATTTTGTTTAAAAATGAGAAATGCTGGTAACTTTTTTAAACCCCTTTTAAAATTCCTAAAAAAAAAAAATTTTGGGTTTCCAAAAAATTTTGCTATTAAAAATAACATGTGGGAAAAGTTATTTTTTAACTATTTTGTGTGTAATTTCTTGTTTTAAGGGAATAAAAATTCAAAAATTAAAATTGCAAATTTTAAAAATTTTCGCCATTTTGCGTTTTTTCAAAATTTAAAAGCAAGTTATATCGAAGAAAAAAATTTACCTAACTGAAGTACAATATGTCACGAGAAAAAATTCAAAAATCGCGAAAAATCCTTGAAAACGTTCCGATTTTAACCTATAAAAAGACAGTGGTCAGAATTGTAAAAATTGGCCCGGGGCCCTTAACGTGCAAACCCCCTTGGGGGTGAAGGGGTTAAAGAATGATCCTTCCTTTCCCCAAAATCAAGTTTAGAAAATAAATTTAAATTTCCCCAAAGCTGAAGAAATTTTATCAAAAAATAAAAAATGTCTATAAAAGTGAAAAGGGCGATGGCACAAACGCAACTATTGACTTTTGAGAGACACATTTTGGGGAAATTTTTCAAACCCAGGTGCAACACCCCTTTAAAAATGGCTGTTCAGCAAAAATAAATTTCCACGGTCCCTTTTCTTCTTTTGGATTTTTTTATTAGCCCTTAAAACTTACCCCAAAAGTTGTATTTTCTGCTCCATCAGGCACTATCATGTTTATTAGCTTAATAACGGGAGTTTGGTGTGAGAAATCCCCAATTTTGGGGATGGAAATTGCCGTGAAGGGGGTTTGGGGGAGGTGGATTTTTTAACACCATTGTGCATGTCCCCTAAATAAAAATACTGTTGTTAAATTCCCTTAGGGGGCCTGTGGTTCGAAAATTTTTTGCTTGTCAATCTGGAGTGGAAATTTTTTCCTTTTTAAATTTTTTTGCTGTGGCTAATAAATACTACAAAGTGGAAGAAAAGGGAAACTTTTGGGAAAAGAAATAAATGGTGTCCATTGATAAGATATTGAAAAAGGGACAATGGCAAAAAATAAAGGGCGCAACACAGAAAGTTGGGCTTGTTGTGCAAATTTTTTGTAGGTTTTGGCAAAAACATTTTGTCCTTACCCCCTTAAAATGATCCTTCCTTCCGCAAGATCGTTTTGAAAAGAAATTTAAATTTCCCCAAAGCGAAGTACTTGCCCGACAATGAAAAAATTCTCATCAATAGTTTAAAAGGACGATGGCACAATCCTGCAACTATTGGGCTTCAGGAGACACATTTGGGAATTTTCAACACCCCCTATGTGTGAAAAGCCCCTTTAAAAAGTGGCCCTGCCCAGCAAAACAAGTTTTCCAAGGTGCCTTTTCTTTTTATGGATTTTCTATGTACCCTTTTTCTTACCCAAATGTTGTATTTTTTTGCTCCATCAGGCACTTCATGTTAAATTTGTTACATAACGGGAGTATTGGTGGGAAATGCCCCAATTTTGGGGATGGAAAGGCCCGCGAAGGGGTTGGAGAGGTTTTATTTTTAACACCCTGTGTGCTGTCCCGAAGGGGTAACAAAAATTTTGTTAAATTACGTTTGGCGGCTGATGGTTCGAATATTTACTGCTTTTTCAATTTGAGATGGCCAAATTTTTCCCTTTTAAATTTTGTTTTGGCCTAAAATCATACTTGGACAGAAAAGGAACCCTTTTTTGGAAGAAAATTTAAAAGGTGTCCATTTATAAATATGAAAAAAAGGATCGACAAAAGGGGAAAAAATAATGGGCGCAAAACCAAAAAAATTTTTTACTGTGTTGTGCATAATTTGTTGGTTTGGACAATAAATTTTGTCCTTACCCCTTAAAGAATTCCTTCCTTCCGCAAGATCAAGTTTTAGAAAAATGAAATTTAACTTTCCTAAGCTGAAGTACTTTTATAGACAATGAAAGAATTCTCATCAATAGAGAAAAGGCGATGGCCCAATCTGCAAAAATTTGTTTAGAGAGACCAAATTTTTTGGAAATTTTTCAAACCCCCTATGTGTGAACAGCCCTTAAAAATGGCCATGTCCCACAAATAAGTTTTCCACAGGTGCCTTCATTTTCTTTATGGATTTATCTATTAGCCGTTTATTAACCCAAAATTTTTTTATTTTTTTGCTCCATAGGGATTCATGTTAATTGCTTCATAACGGGAGATTTGGTGTGAGAAAAGCCCCAAATTTTTTGGGGGAATGGGCCGCTGAAGGGGGTTTGGGGGAGGCTGGATTTTTAAACCATGGGGCTGTCCCGAAAACTAAATAATTTTTAAAAAACCGTTAGCGGCCTGTGGTTCGAATATTTCGTGCTTGTCAAACTGTGAATGGCAAATTTTTCCTTTGAAATTTATGCTGTGGCCCAATATTAAATTTAAAAGGGCACAGAAAGGAACTTTTTTGGGGGGAAAGAAAAATGGGGTCCATTGATAAAAATATATGAAAAAAGGATCGACCAATGGCAAAATAATAGTGGCGCAACACAGAAAAGTTGGACTGTGGGGTGACATATTTGAGGTTTTGGACAATAAAATTTTGTCCTTTCCCCTTAAAAAAAAGTTTTCCTTCCCAAGACAAGTTTTTTGAAAGATGAATTTAATTCCCTAAAACTGGTACTTTGATCAGACAATGAAAGAAGCTCATCAATAGATAAAGGACGATGGCACAATCTGCAATATTGGACTTTAGAGAGACACATTTTGGAATTTCTAAAACCACTTTGTGTGAAATAGCCCTTAAAAAGTGGCCTGTCCCAGCAAGATCAAGCTCCCGGGGCCCTTATCTTCTTTGGATTTTTCTATGTAGCCGTTTTTACCCAATGTTTTTTTTTGCTATCAGGGATATCATGTTAATTAGCTTACATAACGGGGTTTGGTGTGAGAAAAAGCCCCAATTTTGGAGATGGAAAGGCCAGCTGAAGGGGTTGGAGGGTTTTTTTTAACACCCTGTGTGCATGTCCGAAGACTAAAATAATGTTTAAATTACCGTTAGGCGGCCTGATGGTTCAGAATATTTACGTGCTTGTCAATCTGTAGATGGCAAATTTCTTCTTTAAAATTTTATGCTGTGGCCTAAAACTAATACAATGTGGCACAGAAGGGAATTTTTGGTGGAAAGAAGATAAATGGTGTCCATTGATAAGATATATGAAAAATGGATCGACCAATGGCAAAAATAATAGTGGCGCAACACAGAAAAGTTGGACTGTGGTGTACATATTTAGTAGGTCTGGACAATAACATTTTGTCCTTACCGCTTAAAGAATGATCTTCCTTCCGGCAAGATCAAGTTTTAGAAAGATGAATTTAACTTTCCCTAAAGCTGAAGTACTTTGATCAGACCCAAAGAAAGAATGGGCTCATCAATAGATGAAAAGGACGATGCACAATCTGCAACTATTGACTTCAGAGAGACACATTTGGGAATTTCTCAACACCACCTAGTGTGTAACTAGCCCCTTTAAAAAAAGGCCATGTCCTCAGCAAGATCAAGTTCTCCACATGGGCCTTCATCTTCTTTATGGATTTATCTATGTAGCCGTTATACTTAACCCAAATGTTGTATTTTCTGCTCCATCAGGCACTTCATGTTAATTAGCTTACATAACGGAAAATATTGGTGTGAGAAATGCCCCAATTTTGGAGATGGAATGGCCAGCTGAAGGGGTTGGAGGGGGCTGGATTTTTTAACACCATGTGTGCATGTCCTGAAGACTAAATACATGTTTAAAAATTCCGTTTAGGCGGCTTGATGGTTCAGAATATTTACGTGCTTGTCAATCTGTGAGATGGCAAATTTTTCCTTTGAAATTTATGCTGTGGCCTAATACTATATACAATGTGGCACAGAATGGAACCTTTTTTGGGGGAAAGAAGATAAATGGTGTCCATTGATAAGATATATGAAAAATGGATCGACCAATGGCAAAAATAAAAAGTGGCGCAACACAGAAAAGTTTTGGGCGTGGTGTGACATATTTAGTAGGTTCTGGACAATAACATTTTGTCCTTACGCTTAAAGAATGATCCTTCCTTCCGCAAGATCAAGTTTTAGAAAGATGAATTTAACTTCCTAAAGCTGAAGTACTTTGATCAGACAATGAAAGAATTCCTCATCAATAGTGAAAAGGACGATGGCACAATCTGCAACTATTGGGCTTCAGAGAGACACATTTGGGAATTTCTCAACACCACCTATGTGTGAAACAGCCCTTAAAAAGTGGCCATGTCCTTTAGCAAGATCAATTTTTCCACATGCCTTCATCTTCTTTATGGATTTATCTATGTAGCCGTTATACTTACCCAAAAGTGTATTTTCTGCTCCATCAGGCCTTCAGTTAATTAGCTTACATAACGGGAGATTATTGGTGTGAGAAATGCCCCAATTTTGGAGATGGAATGGCCAGCTGAAGGGGTTGGAGGAGGCTGGATTTTTTAAACACCATGTGTGCATGTCCCCGAAGACTAACATACATGTTTAAATTACCGTTAGGCGGCCTGATGGTTCAGAATATTTACGTGCTTGTCAATCTGTGAGATGGGAAATTTTTTCCTTTGAATTTATGCTGTGGCCTAATATACATACAATGTGGGCCCAAAATGGAACCTTTGTGGGGAAAGAAGATAAATGGTGTCATTAAAAAGATTTGAAAAAGGATCGACAATGGCAAAAAATAATGTGGCGCAACACAGAAAAGTTGGACTGTGGTGTGACATATTTAGTAGGTTCTGGACAATAACATTTTGTCCTTACCCTTAAAGAATGATCCTTCCTTCCGCAAGATCAAGTTTTAGAAAGATGAATTTAACTTCCCTAAAGCTGAAGTACTTTGATCAGACAATGAAAGAATGTCTATCAATAGATGAAAAGGACGATGGCACAATCTGCAACTATTGACTTCAGAGGACACATTTGGGGAATTTCTCAACACCACCCATGTGTGAATAGCCCTTAAAAGGCCATTTCCTCAGCAAGATCAAAATTCTCCACAGGTTTCCTTCATCTTCTTTATGGATTTTCTATGTAGCCCTTATACTTACCCAAAAGTTGTATTTTCTGCTCCATCAGGCATATCATGTAATTAACTTACATAACGGGGGAAAATTGGTGTGAGAAATGCCCCAATTTTGGAGATGGAATGGCCACTGAAGGGGTTGGGGGAGGCTGGATTTTTTAACACCATGTGTGCATGGCCTGAAGACTAACATACATGTGTTAAATTACCGTTAGGCGGCCCGATGTTCAGAATATTACGGCTTGTCAATCTGTGAGATGGGAAATTTTTCCTTTGAAATTAATGCTGTGGCCTAATATTTCAAAACAATGTGGCACAGAATGGAACCTTTTGGTGGAAAGAAGATAAATGGTGTCCATTGATAAGAATTTTGAAAAATGGGTCAGACCAAAGCAAAAAAATAATAGTGCGCAACACAGAAAAGTTGGACTGTGGGTGACCTATTTAGTAGGTTCTGGACAATAACATTTTGTCCTTACCACTTAAAGAATGATTTTTCCTTCCGCAAGATCAAGTTTTTAAAAAAGATGAATTTAACTTCCTAAAGCTGAAGTACTTTGATCAGACAATGAAAGAATGTCCATCAATAGATGAAAAGGACGAAGGCACAATCTGCAACTATTGGACTTCGGGGAGGGCACATTTGGGAATTTCTCACACCCCCTATGTGTGAATGCCCTTTAAAAAATGGCCCTGTCCCCGCAAGATCAGTTTCCCAGGGCCCTTTATCTTCTTTATGGTTTTCTATGTAGCGTTATATTACCAAATGTTTAATTTTTGCTCCATCAGGGGCCCCTTTAGTTTAAATTGCTTTTCATAAAAGGGAGATATTGGGTGAGAATGCCCCAATTTTTGGAGATGGAATGGCAGTGAAGGGGTTGGGGAGGCTGGATTTTTTTTAAAACCCCGTGTGCATGTCCCCGAAGAAACTACATGGTTTTTAAATTTCCCAGCGGCCTGATGGTTCAGAAAATTTCGGGTTTTCAATCTGTGAGATGGCAAATTTTTTCCTTTGAAATTATGCTGTGGCCCAATATTATACAAGGGCACAGAAAGGAACCCTTTTTGGGGGAAAAAAAAATGGTGTCCCTTGATAAGATTTGAAAAAAAGGATCGACCAATGCAAAAAATAATAGTGGCGCAACACAGAAAGTTGGATGTGGTTGGAAATTTAGTGGTTTGGACAATAACATTTTGTCCTTACCCCTTAAAGAATGATCCCCTTCCGCAAAACAAAATTTTTGAAAGATGAATTTAACTTTCCTAAACTTAAAATACTTTATCAGCAATGAAAGAAAGTTTAAACAATAGATGAAAAGGACGATGGCCAATTAACATTGACTTCAAAAGACACATTTTGAAATTTCTCAACACCCCCTATGTGTGAACACCCCTTTTAAAAAATGGCCAGCCTCACAAGATCAAATTCTCCACAGGGGCCTTATTTTCTTTATGGTTTTTATTAGCCGTTTACTTACCCAAAAGTTTTATTTTCTGCTCCATAGGGACTTCATGTTTAAATTGCTTCATAACGGGAGATTTGGGGTGGAAAAAGCCCCAAATTTTTGGGGAGGAATGGCCAGCTGAAGGGGTTGGAGGAGGCGGATTTTTTAAAAACCCTGTGGCATGTCCTGAAACTAACTCTGTTTTTTAAATTTTGTTAGGCGGCCTGATGGTTCAGAATATTTTACGTTTTTGTCAAACTGTGAGATGGCAAATTTTCTTTGAAAAATTTTTTCTGTGGCCTAATACTAAATTTTCAATTGGCACAGAATGGAACCTTTTGGGGAAAGAAGTAATGGTGTCCATTGATAAGAATATGAAAAATGGATCGACCAATGGAAAAATAATGTGGGGCAAAAGAAAGTTGGGGCTGTGGTGGAATATTTTGTAGTTTGGACAATAACATTTTTTTCCCCTTCCGTTTTTTAAAAATGATCCTTCCCAAGATAAAATTTTAGAAGATGAATTTTTAAATTCCTAAAGCTGAAAAACTTTTTTCAGACAATGAAAAATATTATCAATAATAAAAAAGGGCGATGGCAAATCTGCAATATGGACTTCAGAGGAAAACATTTGGGAATTTCTAACACCACTATGTGTGAACAAACCCTTAAAAGTGGCCATGTCCTCAGAAGCAAATTTTTTCCCATGCCTTTTTTTTTTCTTTATGGATTTACATTAGCCTTAACTTACCCAAATGTTGATTTTTGCCCTTCGGGGACTACATGTTAAATTGCTTACATAAGGAGATATTGGGGTGGAAAAGCCCCCTTTTGGAGATGGAATGGCCAGTGAAAGGGGGGGGGGGAGGCTGGGTTTTTTTTCCCATGTGTGCATGTCCTGAAGAAAAAATACATTTGTTAAAATTTCCGTTAGCGGCCTGTGGGGCAAATATTTCGTGTTTGTCAAACTGTGGATGGCAAATTTTTCCCTTTTAAATTATCGTGGCTAATAATTACATACTTTTTGCACAAAATGGAAACCTTTTGGTGGGAAAAAAATAATGGGGTCCTTGATAAATATATGAAAAAAAGGATCGCCAAAGGGAAAAATAATAGTGGGGCAACCAGAAAAGTTGGACTGTGGGTGACTTTTAGTATTTGGCAATAAAATTTTTCCTTCCCTTAAGAAGATCCTTCCCAAGAT
>JARQOD010014270.1:0-10663 GCA_033576555.1 Oophaga sylvatica
AAAAACGACCATGGTATTACTTGCCAAAATTGCCGCCAACCTCCTGACCTAAAACCCTAGAGAATGGGGAAATTTGTAAAGAAAATTGAGAGATAAAGAAAAACACTCTGGTGATTTTAAGGGCCCGCTATCAAAGCATCCGGGGCCCCAAAAAAACCCACCCCAGGTCCAGCTGATTGCCTCCATGCCACGCCGCTTTAAAGCAGCTTTTCTGAAAAAGGGGTTCCCGCCCAATATTGAGTGAAAAATGAACATTATTATTTGTGTTTTTTTTTATTTGTTTTAAACACTTTTTTTTTTTATTAAAGGATAAAATTTGCTAATTTTTTTGAGACAGGATTTTGGGTTTTATGAGCTGTATCCCAAAATCATCATATTAAAACAAAAAAAGACCTAAAAAATTTCAGTTGGGTGAAATGAATCAAAATTTTGAAATTTAAATTTGTAATCTTACATTAGGGAAAATAATGAAATTTTAGCACAATGCTAATTTTTGGGAAGGACCTAATAATAATATATATATATAATATATAAAATTATTATTTAGGCATATTTGGGTTGTCTTTTTTAATTCTTTACTCATAAAATAACTTTTTTAATGTGTACAAAAAAAAGATAAGGTCCATCGTTATTAATAGAGGGAAAGGGAAAAACGTTTTCAATTGTAAAGATTTACATATCAATAATTTTTATTTTGAAAAATTTTTATATGAATTTGTGTTTTTTTATTGCAATAAAAACCCAAAATATCACCCTTAATATGCAATGTAAACTAATCCTTAATTATTCGCAAAAAAAGAGAATTTTTTGCTAATTAAGGGAAAAGGAAAAAGAATTTCAAAATTTGTCTTACACAAACCCTGGGGGCACATTGCTCCATGAATTCTACGTCTTTACCTTTTCCTTTCCCATTTTTTAAAAAAGGACTCTCCCCTTCTCCTACCCCTTTTCATCAATTTTTTCTCCTCTTAATAATTGCAATCACATATTTTTAGCGCTGTGTACTTACAATTGCAAAAATTTTCCCCCTTTTATTCAGCTAATTCCCTCATTTCCCTAGGTCTAGAATACATACTTTATTTTAAGACAATCTATAGAAGTCTATTCCCCTCTTAACAAGTGCTACATTAAGTATAACTTTCTTATGGGCTTCCGCGCTGAACCTCCACCTTATGCAGGGACTATTTACCCCCAAACCTAAACCAAGTAAAGGTCCCGCGATCCTGGGTGTTTTGATACATTACTTTAAATTAGCAACAGATCAAGCACATGTGTAAGGCGGTACTTTTATGCCAAAAGGAATAAAAGGGGTGTCTCATAAGGCCCCTCGTTTTTGGCTGAAGCCCCGGTGGTACACAGTGCCGACCCCCACAATAGCTGTACCACCAGGAGAAGCTGAACAAACCCCCCCCCATATCAGGGGAAGCCGGGTTTGAAGGGTATGCAAAAAAAAAAACTGACATTTTTACACCGTATTGCCTAATATGTCCTTTTTTTTGTCTGTGTGCCATCCTATTTATTTTCGTCATCTATATGAACATGTATTTTAGATGTGTTTAAATCCTCCCAATTTTGCCTAAAACTTTTTAAAAGGCCCCATTAAAGGGTCACCTCTGCACAAACACCAGTTTCCTTCCCTAAAAATTTTTGGGGCATGGTTTTTTTTATATTTTTTTTTGCTATCAATCAAAATTCAAATTTTCCCCAGTGAAATGAAAAATGACCTACCTTCTTGCAGGGAACAACGGCCGTCATTTTCCATGCCTCATACCTACGCAGTACACGAGCATTTTGATAACTTTTGTTGCGGTCTGTGCAGATATTTAATCAAAGGGAAGCTGAAAAACCTATTAACCTCGATCGGGGGGTTTAAAATTTTAGGTTTTCTTTCTGAACCCGCCCGATTCCTGATTTTTGACCCCACGCCAGGGGGAAATTAATTTTATTTCCCTTGCAGCTTTAGGGTTTTTCAGGGGCGGGGTAGGTGCTTTTTCTTTATGTCCCTGCGCAGCAAAAAGAAGATTAAAACTTACGGCACTGAAGCAATCTCCCTGTTATTCTTCAGGACTAAACCTAGAAGTTTGCCCCAGCAAAGTTATGTCTGAGAGAGGTCGTGGGGGTTGTCCTCCTATTACATCCCAGTGTGGGGGATAAATGCACACCCCGGGCTCATCCGTGTTCGTATCCCTGGAGATTAAATATGTTTCCTTGCCCGCATAAACAGGGACTATGCTGTATTTTTGCATTGCTTTTCCTTGGCCTAAAGGCCAATTTTACTTTTAAAACCGCCGGGGTTTATGCCAGGGCCCCCCTTAATAAACCATGAGAGATTTAAAGAGACAGCGTTCCGGCCCCACTGTGTGCGCCGAATCAGCCAATCAAATTCCTTTTTACACTACGCAGCGCGTTTAACTGATTGAAAAAAAATTTTTTTGGACTCTTGCTGCAAGCGAAGAAACCCCTTTACCCCACTGGGTAGTGCACACGTTCGATTTCCCTGGGATTTTCTGCCCCAAACGCACCTTGGCAAAACCGCAGGAAAAAATCAGCGCTTTTTTTGGCAGGTTTAGTTGGATTTTCCGTTTTTTTGGCCTGGGGTTTTTCAAAAAGAAATGGGTGAAAAACCCAGGGAACCCCAAAAATTGACTTTCGGAAAAAAAACCCGAAAATAGAAAAAGCACGCAAATTGAAAGCACTTTGAATCTGCGCAATAGAGATCAAACCACCTAAAAAAATGGAAGCAAAATACTAAAAAATTGTACCTCGCGTGAATCAAAGTGCAAGATCAAAAATGATGTTGATTCCCTGCAAATAAAGACAAAAAAGTTTTAAATCAAAATAAAGCCCAACAAATTTGTGATGAGTACACGTACACGGAATAGTATTAAGTAGAACAAAGGGGGGTTGTACTCAGCCAACAAAATGTCCACCCCAAATCCAGGCCACGTAGAAAAGAAGGGAATGAATGATAAAAAAATTCCTCCATGTAAAATGTTGTGCACCTTAAAAATTTCACAGTTCACAGGTCTCAATAGCGAATCCAGCAGGTAAAGCGCATTCCCAAAAAAACTGAAGAAGAAACAAAAAAATTTTAAAACACTTATTTTTTAACCTGATGCGTGTTATAAGCTGATAACACAGGATCCCATATCAAATGGGATGTCACAGCGCCCTGTCTTTTTTCCCCCACGTTGACCTTTTGCACATAATTATTAGATGCTTTAATGCAAAAGATAGTCCACAGTTTTTATTTTATTTTTTTTTTTTTTTTTTTAAAGTCTAAATAAGCCGAAATTTAGTGCTGCATAAAATAAAAAACAGTAAGGTTAGAATAGAATAAAAATAAAGGGGAATAAACCCTAAAACTAGATATATAATGTCGTGACTCACACATGTAAAAATGTTTTCATTTTGCACGATAGAAAGAAGAAAACCGTTAATTCATTCGTTAAAAGTAAAATCCTGCGGGACCAACAGGAAAAAGAGAGGGATTGCATACAGAAAAGCAAAAAAATAGATTATAACGTTGGTCCATAAATATTTGGACAAGACAACTTTATCTAATTTTGGTTCTAGACATTACCAAAATAAATTTTGAAACAAAACAAATCAATGCAGTTGAAGTTCAGACTTTCAGCTTTCATTTGAGGGTTCCACTTTAAAAATTTTGGGATAAGGGGTTTAGGATTTAGCCCCTTAAAAGGGCCACCCTGTTTTTTAAAGGGCCCAAAAGTAATGGACAAATACCCCCAAAGGCATTTCAGGGGACAGGTGGGGGCAATCCCTTTTTTATGTCATTCTCAATTAAGCAGATGAAAGGGGCCGGAGTTGTTTGAGGTGTGGTGTTTGCATTTAAGGTTTTGCTTGAAGGAACATGCGGGCCAGGGGCTCCCTGCAGGTGAAACAAGCATCCTTTAAACTCAAGAACAAAAAAAACCCCTCCCGAATTGCTAAACATTTTAAATGGGAAAATCTACAATTTTGGGACATCCTGAAAGAAAAAAAGCACTGGGGGAACCATCAACCAAAAAAGATGGGAGCCCACGGAAGACAACAGTGGTGGATGATCGCCGATACTTTCTTTGGGAAGAAGAACCCGTTTACAACATCAAAGAAGTCCGAACACTCTATGAAGTAGGGGTTCTGTCTCTAAGTCAACAGGAAAAAAAGCTCCATGAAAGTAAATACAAAGGGGTTTACATCTAATGCAAAACCCTTATCAATCCAAAAATAACGGCCAGAGTTAAATTTTTGAAAAAAACCTCCAAAGCCACTCAGTTTGGAAAAGTATTTTGGACAATGAGCAAAGATCAACCTTACCAAAAGTGGGAAGCCAAAAAATTTGGGGAAGAAAGGGAACGGCACATGATCCAAGGGACACCACATCCCCTGTAAACATGGGGGAGGGAAGGGTGGCAGGCCATGATGCTTTCAATGGCCTGGGGCACTTGTGTTTTTTTGTGACTAACAGCGACAAGATAGGGGAATTCTGAATGTACCGGGTATACTTTCGCCCAGATTACCAAAGCTGCAAATTTGTTGGACGGCGCTTCAAGTACAGTTGGATAATGACCCCAAGCATACACCCAAAACTACACAGGGTTCATGAGTGAAAAAAAAGGGAACATTCTTCAAGGGCCAAGTCAAAACCAATTTTTAACCCAATTGAGCATATTTCACTTCCCCAAATCCAGACTTAAAGGGAAATACCCACAAACAAGAAAAGACCAAAAGGCGGGGCGTAAAGGCCTGGCAAAGCATTTTAAAAAGGGGAAACCCAAGGTTTTTGAGTCCTGGGTTTCCGACTTAAGGCATGATTTGCCTCCAAAGGGTTCGCCCCAAATATTTAAAATAAAAATATTTGTTTGGTTTTTTTTTTGTCCAATTAAATTTGACCCCAAAAAAAGTGGAGTGTTTTTTAAAGAAATTTTTACAATTTTCCCACATTTTTTTAACAATTATTTTTTTTCAACCCTTTAAATTTTAAAAGTTACAATCTGCACTTTAATTTTGTTGTAGAGGTTTCATTTCAAATCCAATGTGGTGGGATGGGGCCCAACTCGCGAAAATTTTGTCACTGTCCAAATATTTCTGGCCCGACTAGATGCGGGACAAATACAATTTGCAGTGTGTGTGCAGCTTATGTACATTATTTATTTTTTAATTAATAAAAGATTATTTTTCTGAAAAAATGTCGGGGCTCTGGGCAATTTCGTAACCAGCAGGGGAAATCGGAGGGCTGGGGGCGATTTTTTATGCCGGGGTGGAGTTCTCAGTTTTAATATCAGCTCCAGCTTGTAATTAGTCTTTAGGGCTTTTAAAAATGGGGGCCCTAAAAAAAATTACGTGGGGTCTCTCTAAATTTAAATAACCAGAAAAGGGCTATGCAACAGCTGGGGGTATATTTAATGCCTATGAAGGGGCCAGGGAACTGCCCCCCCCGGGCAAAAAAACATCATCTTTCACCCCCGCCCAGAAAAGGCTCATCTCAAAAACCCAATTTTGGCATTACCTCGCTCTTCCCCACTTCCCCGAGTGTGGCAAGTGGGTATATTGGGGGGGTTTGATATCTTTTTTTGATTGTCAGCAACATCAAGGCCCCGGGTTAAAAAGGAAAGGGAATCAATAAGGCCCCCATTACAAACCCCCACAGTAATTGTAAGAAAAACAGACACCCAAAAAAAAGCCCTTTAATTGAAAGACATAGACTACTTTAATAACTTAATTAAACCTACTTTCGCCTCGCTCTTCCCCCGAGCCCCCGTCATCTGTAAAAAAAGGAAAAAAAACAAGCAACCGATTCCTCACCTTTCCACAGAATGTTTTTAATCAACTTATCCCTCGACTTTTAGCTTGACATCAGATGGCAGGCTATTTTTAAAATATGTATATGCACTTGTCATCCAGAACCACTCCGCCGGTGCTCAGTTCCCCTGCGAAATAAATTCCCTTTTTGGGGCACCAAAGCGGGAAAGTTCCCCTGCCACGGTGCCGTCAAAGGGTCCTGCGATTTCCCCCCAAATTGAACCATTTCCCCTTTCTGACGTCAGCTGAGACTGGGGGAAATTTCCCCCGGCGCTCGCACCGAACACATGGGTGAATGAGTTCATTGGCTGTGTTGCAGATTTGTCTGACGCACCGCGAGCGGGAGCATTTTCTATGTAGGGAAAAAGGGATTGTCGCTGACACACGCTTAAACTCGTGGAGAGACTCGGACTGTTTTTTTAAAACTTTTAGTGTGACCCACCTAAGTGGGTAACCTGTTGGAAAGTTATCGGGTGTTCATTGCAAGTCAAAATAGAAACTGTACAAGCAAAAGCATGGCCCTTTTTTTTAAAAGTGTTTTTGCAAAAATTCGGGAGTAAAACCCCTTAAAAAATCTGCAAAGTTTTTTTTTTGCGCAACTTAACATGGCCGGGGGAACCTTGCGATGTAAAAGCAGTAATCGCACGACTTTCTGCTCAACCCCGGGGCACGGCCGCCCGCTTCGAACCCAGTGTGCGGCTGCATAGAAATACTGTCATCAGCCGCACCCCGGGGTCGAGCGGGGGGCCGTGCCGGGTGTTGATGCGAGAAAGTCGTGCAACTACTCCATCACACTCGCAAGTGTGACGCCCCCCATACAAAAAAAAATTTGGGTTTTTTTCTGCTCCACTAAATTGGGGGGACTGGGGGGGATGGGCCCCAGGGTGGGATAGCCCACCCGCAAATTCCCCATAAATTTTCACCAAGGTGGTGTAAATTTTTGCCAGAAATGGTTCAGCTGTACAAAAAGTTTTTTGGGGAAGGACATAAATTTGCAAACTTACTTTAGGGATCCCTAATTCAAAAAATATTACAAAAAAAATCTGTTAAGGGGAATGGATAGAATAAAAAAAAATGTCTGCTTTATTCCAAAAAACAAAAACCACTCCTCCTAATTTTATTTGTATTGCAGCTACTTCCCTTTTAAGTCCTTAACAACCAGGGGTTTAAACGGGTTTTTTAATTTCCGTTTTTTGCTCCGTTCTTCCCCGACCATATTTTTTTTTAATTTTTTTTCAAATGGCCATGTGAGGGGGGTTTTTTTTTTCACACAATTGCACTTTTGAACGGGCACCCTTGGTTTTAAAATCATGACGGAAAATAGGGAAAAAAATTTCCCAAGTTTGGTAATTGCAAAAAAAAAATTGCAATTTCCCAGTTTTTTTTTTTTTTTTCTATGTTTTACTAAAACAAAACGGGCCCTGCCTAAAGGTTCCCAGCACGAGTTCATAGAACCAAAACATGCTTTGTTTTTTTTATTAAAGTGTGAAAAAAAAAATTTTAAATTTGTAAAAAAAAAAAAAAAAATGGCGCCATTTTCCAAGACCTGTAATCTCCATTTTTTAGGGTCTGTGGGTGGGTGAGGGGTTTTTTTTTGCCCCCCGGCTGTGTTTTTTTTAAAACCCAAAATTTTTTTTGGACAATCAATTAATCGCCCTTTTTTGAATTTTATTGCAAAGTAGCGGTGACCAAAAAAACGAATTTCCCTGATGTTTGAATTTTTTTTCTTTTTATGGGGTTTTGCGATTGGTTTAATTCTTTTTTTTTTATTAACCCCCCCACCCCCAAGGGGGGGTTTTCCCCTTAAAGACCGGGCCAATTTTTACAATTTTTGACCCCGCCTTTATGAGTTATAACTCTGAACCTTCAACGATCTTGCGATTCTGGATTGTTTTTCGTGACATATTTTATTCACTTAAAAAATAAAATTTCTTCGATATAACTTGCTTTATTTTTTAAAAAAATGCAAATATGGCGAAAATTTTTAAAAAATTTTTCAATTTTCAAACTTTGAATTTTTATTCCCTTTAAAACAAAAAATATTTACATAAAAAGTTAAAAAATAACATTTCCCACAGTCTATTTTCACACACAATTTTAGAACCAAAATTTTTTTTTTTTGGAAGTTTAAGGGTTTTAAAATTTTCCACGATTTCCATTTTACAACAAAATTTACAAAGCCATTTTTTTTTTAGGGACCACCTCTCATTTTAATCACTTTTAGGGGGCTATATGGGAGAAAATACCCAAAAGTGACACCATTCTAAAAACTGCACCCCTCAAGGGTACTAAAAAACCACATTCAAGAAGATTATTAACCCTTCAGGTGCTTCACAGGAACTAAAGCAACGTGGAAGGAAAAATGAATATTTACCTTTTTAGCCACAAAAATGATCTTTTAAACAAACTTTTTTTTTATTTTCACAAAGGGTAAAAGGGGGAAAATGGACAGATAAGGTTGTTATGCAATTTCTCCTGAGTACGCCAAATACCCGTTTGACTTTTTCAAACTAAAATTGGCTGGAATTGAGATTGGACGCCATGTCGTGTTGGAGAGCCCCGATGCGCCTAAACAGTGGAAACCCCCACAAGTGACACCATTTTGGAAACTAGACCCCCTAAGGTACTTATCTAGATCTGTTGTGAGCACTTTGAACTCCCCAATTTTTTCACAAAAGCTTATAATGCCTGGTTGAAAAAAAAAAAAAAAAACAATTTTCCACAAAAAGATTTTTTAGTCCCAAATTTTTGAATTTTCCCAAGGAAATTGGACCCCAAAAGTTGTTGTCCAATTTGCCCTGAGTACGCTGATCCCCCATATGTGGGGGGGGAACTGTTTGGGGCACGCCAGGGCTTGGAAAGGAAGTAGTAACGTTTTGGAATGCAGACTTATGGGGGTCATGTTCCGTTTGCAGTGCCCCAGATGAGCCTAAACAGTGAAACCCCCCACAAGTGACCCCATTTTGGAAACTATACCCCCAAAGGGAAACTTATCTAGATCTTTGGTGAGCACTTTGAACCCCCAAAAGTGCTTCACACAAGTTTTAAATCCCCGGGGCATGAAAAATAAAAAATCCTATTTTTTTCCCACAAAAATATATTTTAGTCACTAATTTTTTATTTTTTTAAAGGGTAACAGGGGGAAATTGGACCAAAAGTTGTTGTCCAATTTGTCCTGAGTACGCTGATACCCCATATTTTGGTGGGAACCACTGTTTGGGCCCACGGCAGAGCTCGGAATGGAAGGACACCATTTGACTTTTTCCCAACCAAAATTGCTGGAATTGAGATTGGATGCCATTTGCATTTGGAGAGCCCCTGATGTGCCTAAACAGTGGAAACCCCCCCACAATGACCCTTTTTTGGGAAAAACTAGACCCCCTAAGGAACTTTTCTAGATCTTTGGTGAGCAATTTGAACCCCCCCAAGTGCTTCACAGAAGTTTCCTAAACCCAACCCTAACCCTAAAACCTAAATTTAGCGCCAACCCCCAACCCCAACTTTAGCCCAACCCTAAACCCTAACCCTAATGGGAAAATGGAAATAAAAAATTTTTTTTAAATTTTAAATTTTTTTTCCCTTTCTAAGGGGGGGATTTAAAAGGGGTTTGTTTTACTATTTATTAGCGGGTTTTTATGTTTGGGGACTGTCACGCTAAAAGACCTTTTTTTGCAAAAATAGTTTTTGCATCATCACATTTTGAGAGCTATAATTTTTTGCATATTTTGGCCCACAGAGTCATGTGGGTCTTATTTTTTGCGGGACGAGTGACGTTTTTTTTGGGTTTACCAATTTTGAGCACGTGACGTTTTTGATCGCTTTTTTTTTCGATTTTTGAGAGGTTAGAATGAACAAAATCAGCAATTCATGAATTTCTTTTGGGGGGGAGGCTTTTTAAAACCGTTCCGCGTGTGGTAAAATTGATAAAGCAGTTTTATTCTTCGGGGTCATTACGATTATGGGTACCTCATTTATATCATTTTTTCATGTTTGCGCTTTTATAGAATAAAAAACAATAAATTTTATAAAAAATAATTATTTTTGCATCGCTTTAAATTTTGCGAGCTATACTTTTTTATTTTTTTTCGCTGATGAAAGCTTTATGATGGCCCCGTTTTTTTGCGGGACAAGATGACGTTTCAGCGGTAACCCCTGGTTTTTTTATATCGGTCTTTTTGATCGCGTGTTAAAATTCCCCACTTTTTTTTTCGGCAGTATGATGATAAAGCATTGATTTTTGCTTCGTTTTTTTTTTTTTTTTTTTAAGGGTTCACTAAAGGGGTTAACTAGTGGGACAATTTTATAGGGGGGTCGTTAAAGGACGCGGGGATACCAAATATGTGTACTTTTATTGTTTGTTTTTTTTTATTTACAGGAAGAAGTGAATTTATTGGGGAATATATATATTTTTTTATTTATTTGGGTTTTTTTTTTACACATGTTTTTTTTACTTTTTTAACTTTTTTACTTTGTCCCAGGGTGGGACATCACAGTATTTTATCAGATCGCTGGTGTGGGCAGTGTGCACAGCACTCTGTCACACCAGCGATCGCACAGGGCATAGATGCAGGCTTCTCAGTGCCTGCTCTCGGCAGGCACTGAGGTACCGCCTCCCTCCAGGACCCCGCGCCATCTTGGATCCGGGTCCTGGGGGGGGGAAGCCCTCAGAACAGCGCGATCACATCGCCTGCTCTGAGGGTCTCAGGGGGGCGCGCAGGGAGCCCCCACCCTGCGCGATCCCCCCCGTGCCCCCAGTTACACCGCGTCATGTTTGATCGCGGTGTGCAAGGGGTTAAAGTGCCGGGAGCGGTCCGGTCCGCTCCTGACACACAGTCAGGGTCACTTTTAAAAGGGAACC
>JARQOD010014271.1:0-10653 GCA_033576555.1 Oophaga sylvatica
AAGTCATTTCATATCAACCTGTGTCTCCTGTGTTTTCCTTGCACCCAAGCACAAGACGCTATAGGAACTGTACACTATACATGACAGTGTGCTTATGTTAAAGGTGAGAATAGGACAAAAGGTGAGTGGAAGGAAGAAGAGAGTGACAGAGGTTGAAACAGCATTGATCGCTTACCTCTACTCTGCACCACCGGACACTGGGTCCGAGCTTGCTAGCATCTACACGACTAGTAGGAGATACCGGAGACCCTGTGGGACTTCAAGTCGCAGGGGCCCTGCAGTGCTGATACATAACCGGGGTCAGTAAGACCAGGAGTCTGGTCAGCGGAACCATTAGAGACTTAGTTCTATCCAAGAGAAGGCTCCACCACAAAGTCAGCCGGGCGTATACGAAGAAGACAGAGTTAGACTTCGTTCTATACAGGTCAGAAACTCACACACATAAAGGAGTACGGAGGCCCTACACCTACTCAGTGGGATTACTGAAAGTGCATCCTCCACCCTGCCAGCTTCCCGGGACGTGCCTGCATCTACCATCAGTAAAGGTACAGAAAGAGACTTTCTTGTGTGTGTCTGCCTTATTGATCCTGCTCCCCTACACCGCCATATACCCTGAGGGATCAGTCTTGCCTGTGGAAGACTTAACACCTTGCTGCCCAGTAACAACCCCTCAGAGGATCTACCCTGCAGCGCTGGTCACCCTGACCAGGAACCACAGGTGGCGTCACGAACATTTCTACAAACCTATAATCCCCTGTAAATATTCCCCTTTTGTTGAGGTTAGCCCCCAGGGCAACGGACCGAGCTGTGCTACCCGTGACATCCCCCATAGAAGTAAACGGGCTCAGTGCCGAGTACCCCACAGGCCCTGGCAACGGGCGACTCATCTGCATGAAGGAGTTTTTCGACTGAAGAGCCATCAATGGTTTAGAAACAAACTTGATTGATGGTATACCTGAGTAATAGATATGGAGTGAGTCAAATGGAGATCTAGCAGAGACCCTGATATTTACCGCATAGCAAAGCCCAAATATCATCATAGAAAACAGTCAGTGATCTGGTTTATAGAAGTATTCTGTATATTGTTGGGCTATGTGGGACTTCTTCCCTGAGAGAGACCAACTGCAAACAACTGTCTACAGCCCTTTGAAAAACTACATAATGAAGCCAAATTGGGTTTCGTGAGAACCTCAATCCTGAAAATGCGTTATTTGACATGAAGGTTGAAGAGTTGCCTGAAAGTATTTTGGTCCCGTATGCAAGTAGACTGCCTGAGAACAATGGGAAAAATCTAGGAATTCATGAAAGGAAATGGTGCAACTTTATCATCCAGTGAAGGTACAACTAATAAGCAGGATGCTACATGGTGAACCTAACCTGTGGCAAGGTAAAATTGGTCTGGTAATATTAGGAAATCCAAATGGCGATCGTCACTCCACTCATTTTGGTGCACGTGGAAGTAAGTTGTTAATATTATTATTATTTATATAGCACCATTGATTCCATGGTGCTGTACATGAGAAGGGTTTACATACAAATTACAGATATAATTTACAGTGAACAAGCTAACAATGGTAGACTGGTACAGAGAGAAGAGGACCCTGCCCTTGTGGGCTTACATTCTATAGGATGTTGGGGAAGGGGACTGTAGCTCCTGTGGTGAGGTGGCAGCTTGGTCATTGCAACTTGTATGCTTTCTGTTAGAACCCTCTTGTTAGATTTTGTTTCAGTTTGCTGGTCACATGACCTTTTTTCCCTATTTAGTCTGGCTCCGCCCTTCTGGCTTTGCTGGACTTCATTGTATTATCTACTCTTAAGCTAGCCGGGTGCTTAGGTGCCTAACTCAGTCAGTTTTGCTTGATCTTAGGATCTCGTAGTAATTTGTTTTCTGTTTAATTATCCCTGCTACAATTTCTGTTAGGAGGTGTCCACCTTTTCTCCCAGTCCCTAGATCTTGTAGGGATTCCTCCCTCGCAACTATAGGTCTTCGTTCAGACTAGCTGAGGACTTTAGCGGGTCTGGTCGCAGGATCAGGTTCCCCGTTACATCGTAGGGATCCAGCTCAGTTCTATTGTAGGGACAGAATTCCCATCTTTCCTTAGTGCTTGTAGCAGTTCATAACAGTAAGTCCAGCCTGAAAAAAAAAAAAAAAAAATCTCTAAGGAAAGATTTTCTGTTTCCATCATGGTGTCGGTTCAGGATTTGGCTCAACCCCTGCAGGGTCTCTCTCTGGAGGTGGCTGAAATCCAGCAACACGTGAGTAGTTGTTCTGGAGCACATTTCGTGGAGCCAAAGGTACGTTTGCCTGATTTATTTTTTGGTGAACAACAAGATTTTTTTTCTTTTAAAAATGCTTGCTTGTTGTATTTTAGTTTGAGACCCAGATCCTCTGGTGATGAATCACAGCGTATAGGGTTCATAATGTCACTTTTGCGCAAAGAACCTCAGGACTGGGCCTTTTCTCTGCAGCCTAGTGAGCCATGCTTTGGATCAGTGGATGTTTTTTTTTCTGCTTTGGGGTTGTTGTATGACGATCCGGATCGTGTTTCATCAGCTGAGACAGAATTGAGACGTTTGAGACAGGGATCAGGTAATGTGGAAAAATATTGTACTCACTTCCGAAGGTGGTCCACTCAGGTGGGGTGGAACGATTCAGCTTTGAAAAGTTTATTTCTTGCAGGGTTAAGTGAAAGGGTTAAAGATTTGCTGATTGCTTATCCCATACCTGGTAACTTGCAAGAGGCTATGCAATTAGCCATACGGGTGGATAGGAGACTGCGTGCAAGGGTTAATGAGAGTAAATCTGCCTTGTCAGCTCCAAGTCTGGAGAGGGACTGTACTGACATTGCAGAGCCGATGGAAATTGGAGCAATGGCACCTCACTCTCGGGAAAAAGAACGCAGATTTGCTGAAGGTTTGTGTTTCTATTGTGGCAAATCTAAGCATTTTATTAAGAACTGTGCGCTTTGAATGAATAAAGAGAAAAAAAAAATGAGGTCAGTTTCGCCCGTATAGCTTGTTTAAACAATAAAGGTGTCTTTCTTTCTGCTACCACTGCTGTTGAGGAGGAATTAATGGAATTTCGGGTATTTGTGGATTGTGGTTCAACTCTCAATGTGATTGATGGGAAATTTTTGGAAAAACTAAAATTAAAACCCAAACTTCTGTCTTCCCCTATTAATGTGGTGTCTGTGGATGGTTCTCCCTTGAAAAATGTTACTCACCATATCTGTGAATTTCCTCTTACTATTAATGGTGTTCATCAAGAGAATTTGGATTTGGTAGTTTTGAATAATTTGCCCTCACCGGTGATTTTGGGGTTACCCTGGTTAAAATTGCACAATCCGGTACTGGATTGGTCTACCAATGAAATTAAGTCCTGGAGTCCTAATTGTTATGACAACTGTTGTAACGGGCATATTGCTGCTGTAGTTAAGGGGGAGTTACCTGTACCTATTCAGGATTTTTGGAAAGTTTTATCTGATAAGGAATCGCAGGTATTGCCTCCTCATAGAGAATATGATTGTGCAATTGAATTTGTCCCTGGAGCAACTCTTCCTAAAAGTCGTTTATTTAATTTGACTATTCCTGAGAGAAAGGCTTTGGAGGAATACATACAGACAAGCTTGGCCGCCGGTCACATTAGGCCTTCCAAATCTCCTGTGGCGGTTGGATTTTTTTTTGTTAAAAAAAAGGACGGCGGTTTACGGCCTTGTCTAGACTTTCGTGAGATTAATAAGATTACTGTACGCAATCCTTACCCACTGCCATTGATTCCTGATTTGTTTAATCAGTTAGTGGGGGCCAAGTGGTTCTCGAAAATTGATCTTCGAGGGGCATACAATTTATTGCGCATGAAGGAGGGGGATGAATGGAAGACTGCGTTTAACACTCCACTGGGTCATTTTGAGAATCTGGTCATGCCTTTTGGGCTTTCCAGTGCTCCGGCATTTTTTCAGAATCTTATTAATGACATCCTTAGACCTTTGATCGGCAGAAGTGTGGTTGTGTATTTGGATGACATTTTGATTTATTCACCGGATTTGGAGTCTCATTGGAGGAGTGTGCGTGAAGTATTACAGTTACTGAGTGATAATTCACTTTTTGCCAAACTAGAAAAATGTGAGTTCGCTGTACAGAGACTTAGTTTTTTGGGCTACATTGTCTCCAGTGAAGGTTTTGAGATGGACCCGGTGAAGGTGCAAGCTGTGCAGGATTGGCCTAGACCTATTGGTGTGAAATCAATACAGAGGTTTTTGGGGTTCGCCAATTATTATAGAAAATTCATTAAAAAATTTTCTGTGATTGCCAAACCTCTGACCGATCTCACCAGGAAAGGTGCTGATGCGGTTCAGTGGACTACTGAGGCCATTGAGGCTTTTGTGTTGCTAAAGGAGAGGTTCAGCTCTGCTCCCATCCTTACGCAGCCTGATGTGACTAAACCATTTTTGGTTGAGGTTGATGCTTCTTCTGTGGGGGTCGGCGCGGTGTTGTCTCAGGAAAATACTGATGGAGTACATCCCTGTGCTTTTTTTTCAAAGAAATTTTCTGAGTCTGAACTAAATTATGATATTGCTAATCGGGAATTGTTGGCAATTAAACTCGCATTTGAACACTGGCGTAATTTTTTGGAGGGAGCGGAATTTCCCGTTCAAGTCTTCACGATCATAAAAATCTGATCTACCTTGATGCTGCCAAACGCTTGAATGCCCGTCAGGCTAGGTGGGCACTGTTTTTCTCACGGTTTAATTTTACCGTTACTTACATCCCAGGTACTAAAAATGTTAAAGCTGATGCTTTGCCTCGCAGCTTTTCTCCTATGGTGGGTACTGAGGAGGAGGAAAACATTTTGCAAGAGGGGGTTGTTATTGCTGTTTTGGACTCCGTGTTGGAAGATGAGAATCTTAAAGCACAGGAGAATGCCCCATCTAACACGCCGCATGGGAGGTTGTTTGTGCCTGGTACCCTGAGGAGAGATTTGTTTGTTGAGTGTCATGAGTCTCGGTTGGCAGGTCATCCTGGAATCTCTGAGACCAAGAGACTTGTGGGTCACAGCTTTTGGTGGCCTGAATGGCAGAAGGAAGTCATTAAGTGGGTGCGTCAATGCACTGTGTGTGCTAGATCTAAGTCTTCTCATACTCCTGCTGCAGGGTTGCTTTGCCCTCTGGAGGTCCCTAGTGCACCTTGGACACATTTGGCTATGGACTTTATTACTGACTTTCCCCCTCTGAGGGTTTCACTGTCATCTGGGTGGTCGTGGACCGTTTTAGCAAGATGTGTCACTTGGTTCCTTTCATCAAATTGCCGTGCGCTAAGACTCTCGCTAAGGGCTTTGTCAAGGAAATAGTCAGACTACATGGCGTTCCTACTGACATTGTTTCCGATAGGGGACCTCAGTTTGTGGCTCGTTTTTGGCGCGCTTTTTGTGACAGGTTGGGAGTTCATTTGTCGTTTTCATCCGGATATCATCCTGAGTCTAATGGCCAGACAGAAAGGAAAAACCAGGATGTTGAGCAGTTCTTGCGTTGTTTTGTGATTGATAATCAAGAGGGGTGGTCTGAGTTTCTGCCACTTGCTGAGTTTGCTCTTAACAACCATACATCCGCTTCTGCTGGTTGTTCGCCTTTTTTTTGTTGTACTGGGAGACATCCGTCTTTTGGGTCATTTTCCAAGTTGGGATCGGCTGTACCTGAAGAGGAGAATTTTTCTGGTGTTTTGGAGAGAGTTTGGACTGATGTGCGTGGTAATCTTCAGGAGGCTAACAAAAGATCCAAAGTGTATTTTGATAGAAAATACTTAGTCTGGTTCCGCCCTTCTGGCTTTGCTGGACTTCATTGTATTATCTACTCTTAAGCTAGCCGGGTGCTTAGGTGCCTAACTCAGTCAGTTTTGCTTGATCTTAGGATCTCGTAGTAATTTGTTTTCTGTTTAATTATCCCTGCTACAATTTCTGTTAGGAGGTGTCCACCTTTTCTCCAGTCCCTAGATCTTGTAGGGATTCCTCCCTCGCAACTATAGGTCTTCGTTTAGACTAGCTGAGGACTTTAGCGGGTCTGGTCGCAGGATCAGGCTCCCCGTTACATCGTAGGGATCCAGCTCAGTTCTATTGTAGGGACAGAATTCCCATCTTTCCTTAGTGCTTGTAGCAGTTCATAACACTTTCTTGAAGAGTTCAAGTTAAAAGAGTTCAAGTGAAGTGATGAATTCCCATCAGTCAGATATTGTGGTTCTTGATTCTCTTATTTGTCAGAATCTGAACTTTTCAGCTCCTCCCAAGCTTTTAACAGGTCTAGTAATATTGACCCTTGTGACATTGAAGTTAATCCATGCTGTTAATGGTGCACTACTACTGAAGCGGTTAATGCTAGTTGAACAAGTGGTCCTTCAAGTATTGATGCACTTTATAAGAGCTTGGACTGTGACTATATGGTCTTATTGTGCTATGGAACTGTAACTCTGTGCTCTTTTGCATGTTCACCACCAAGAGTTATTAGAAGATGCAGATAATTTTTAATATATATTGGACAAAGAAATACATCTTATAAAATGGCAACAAATGCAAATTATATCCATATATTCATCCACAACATGTTAGTACACTTATTTGCCAGAGCTTCTCTCAAGGTTTACAACATGTAAGATGCTGCTCATGTTGGATCCAGCACAGAGAAACACACCTGTGCACACCTCCTTCTTCAAGCCTGTTAAACAGTGGTGAATGGTGGGGTAATATATGGACATTATATCTTAATCATAATAATAATAATTTTATTTCTATAGCGCCAACATATTCCGCAGCACTTTACATTTTAGAGGGGACTTGTACAGACAATAGACATTACAGCATAACAATAAACACAGATCAAAACAGATACCAAGAGGAATGAGGGCCCTGCTCGCAAGCTTACAATCTGTGAGGAAAAAGGGGAGACATGAAAGGTGGATGATAACAATTGCTTTCATTGTTCGGACCAGCCATAGTGTAAAAATCGGTTGTTCATGTAATGGTGCATGAACCAGTTAACAGCCAAAGTATGTAATAGTACAGACACAGAGGGCTATTAAATAAAGTATGTGAGAACATGATGCAAGGAACCTGATTATGGGAAAAAATTTTTGAATGGGCCACACAGGGATAGTTAGGTTAATGCGTTGAGGCGGTAGGCCAGACTGAACAAATGCGTTTTTAGGGCATGCTTAAAACTGTGGGGATTGGGGATTAATCATATTAACCTGGGTAGTGCATTCCAAAGAGTTGTCGCAGCACGTGAAAAGTCTTGCAGATGGGAGTTGGAGGTTCTGATTATTGAGGATGTTAACCTCAGGTCATTAGCAGAACGGAGGGCACGGGTAGGGTGGTAGACTGAGACAAGGGAGGAATGTTGGGTGGTGCTGAGTCATGGAGTGCTTTGTAGGTGAGGGTAATAAGTTTGTACTGGATTCTGGAGTGGATGGGTAACCAGTGTAATGACTGGCACAAGGTCGTGGCATTGGTATAACGTTTGGTGAGGAATATGATCCTGGCTGCAGCATTCAAGACAGAATGGACCAGGATGGATGAACACAGAACTTAAACACATGCTAAAAAGGAAGAAAGAAATGTTTATCAAATGGAAAGAGGGAGGCATATCTAAAGAAGAATATAATGCTGTCTGCAGAACCTGCAGGGCACAAATCTTATTATCTAAAGCTGACAATGAATTAGGGCTTGCAAGAGACGTCAAAAGCAACAAAAAAGGATTTTGAGGATATGTCAAAAGTAAAAGAAAAGTCAAAGATGCTATAGGATTTTTAACCCCTTCACCCCAAGGGTGGTTTTCACGTTAATGACCGGGCCAATTTTTACAATTCTGACCACTGTCTCTTTATGAGGTTATAACTCTGGAACGCTTCAACGGATCTTCGCGATTCTGAGATTGTTTTCTCGTGACATATTGTACTTCATGTTAGTGGTAAATTTCTTCGATATAACTTGCGTTTATTTTTGAAAAAAACGCAAATATGGCGAAAATTTTTTAAAATTTTGCAATTTTCAAACTTTGAATTTTTATTCCCTTAAAACAGAGAAATATATCACACAAAATAGTTAAGAAATAACATTTCCCACATGTCTACTTTACATCAGGACAATTTTGGAACCAACATTTTTTTTTGTTAGGAAGTTATAAGGGTTAAAAGTTGACCAGTGATTTCTCATTTTTACAGCAAAATTTACAAAGCCATTTTTTTTAGGGACCACCTCACATTTGAAGTCACTTTGAGGGGTCTATATGGCAGAAAATACCCAAAAGTGACACCATTCTAAAAACTTCACCCCTCAAGGTACTCAAAACCACATTCAAGAAGTTTATTAACCCTTCAGGTGCTTCACAGTAACTAAAGCAACGTGGAAGGAAAAAATGAATATTTTACTTTTTAGCCACAAAAATTATCTTTTACAAACTTTTTTTTTATTTTCACAAGGGTAAAAGGAGAAAATGGACAGATAAGATTGTTATGCAATTTCTCCTGAGTACGCCAATACCCCATATGTGGGGGAAAACCACTTTTTGGGCACACGGCAGAGCTCGTAAGGGAAGGAGCGACGTTTGACTTTTTCAAACTAAAATTGGCTGGAATTTAGATTGGATGCCATGTCGCGTTTGGAGAGCCCCTGATGCGCCTAAACAGTGGAAAACCCCCACAAGTGACACCATTTTGGAAACTAGACCCCCTAAGGTACTTATCTAGATCTGTTGTGAGCACTTTGAACCCTCAAGTGTTTCACAAAAGTTTATAAAGCCTGGGTGTGAAAAAAAAAAAATCAATTTTCCACAAAAATGATTTTTTAGTCCCAAATTTTTGAATTTTCCCAAGGAAATTGGACCCCAAAAGTTGTTGTCCAATTTGTCCTGAGTACGCTGATACCCCATAGGTGGGGTGGGGGAAACTGTTTGGGCGCACGGCAGGGCTTGGAAAGGAAGTAGTAACGTTTTGGAATGCAGACGTTAATGGGGGTCATGTTCCGTTTGCAGTGCCCCAGATGAGCCTAAACAGTGGAAACCCCCCACAAGTGACCCCATTTTGGAAACTAGACCCCTAAGGAACTTATCTAGATCTTTGGTGAGCACTTTGAACCCCCAAGTGCTTCACACAAGTTTATAATGCCCGGGCATGAAAATAAAAAATCCTATTTTTTTCCCACAAAAATTATCTTTTAGTCACTAATTTTTTTATTTTCCCAAGGGTAACAGGAGAAATTGGACCACATATGTTGTTGTACAATTTGTCCTGAGTACGCTGATACCCCATATGTGGGGAGGAACCACTGTTTGGGCGCACGGCAGAGCTCGGAATGGAAGGAGCACCATTTGACTTTTTCCAACCAAAATTGGCTGGAATTGAGTTTGGATGCCATGTTGCATTTGGAGAGGCCCCTGATGTGCCTAAACAGTGGAAACCCCCCACAAATGACCCCATTTGGGAAACTAGACCCCCTAAGGAACTTATCTAGATTTTTGATGAGCAATTTGAACCCCCAAGTGCTTCACACAAGTTTATAACGTATAGCCGTAAAATTAAAAAATCATATTTTTTCCACAAAAATGATCTTTTCACCCCAATTTTTATTTTTCCAAGGGTAACAAGACTCTAAAAGTTATTGTGCAATTGGTCCTGAGTGCGCTGATACCCCATATGTGGGGGTAAACCACTGTTTGGGTGCATGGCAGAGTTTGGAAGGGAAGGAGCGCTGTCTGACTTTTTCAACGCAGAATTGGCTGGACGCTATGTCGTGTTTGGAGAGCTCCTGATCTGCCTAAACAGTGGAAACCCCATAAATGACACCATTTTGGAAACTAGACCCCTCAAGGAACTTATCTAGATGTGTGGTGAGAACTATGAACCCCCAGGTGTTTCACTAAAGTTTATAACGTACAGCCGTAAAATAAAAAATCTTTTTTTTTTTTTACAAAAATGATTTTTTCGCCCCCAATATTTTATTTTCACAAGGGTAACAGAAGAAATTGGAACCCAAAAGTTGTTGTCCAATTTGTCCTGAGTACACTGATACCCAATATGTGGGCAAAAACTACTGTATGGGCACACGTCGGGGCTCGGAAGGGAAGTAGTGACGTTTTGGATTGCAGACTTTGATGGAATGGTCTGGGGGCGTCATGTCACATTTGGAGAGCCCCTGATGCACCTAAACAGTGGAAACCCCCCACAAGTGACCCCATTTTGGCAAATAGACCCTACATGGAACTTATCTAGATGTGTGGTGAGCACTTTGAACCCCGAAGTGCCTCACAGAAGTTTATAACGCACAGCCGTAAAAATAAAAAATGATTAGTTTTTTTGCCGACAAAAAGATTGTTTGGCCCAACTTTTTAGATGGTTAGATTTTGCCCATGGGTAACAAGAAATTGGACCCCAATAAGTTGTCAATTTTGTCATGATTCGCTGAACACATATATGTGGGTGAAAAGGTACTGGGGTATGGCACACGTCGGGCTGCGGAAGGGATTAGTGACGGTTTGGATTCAGACTTTGGATGGATTGGTCTGCGGGCGTCAATTCGCATTTGGAGTAGCCCCTATGTGCTAAACATGGGAAACCCCCCACAAGTGACCGCATCTTTGAATAATAAACCCCACAAGGAACTGATACTAGATG
>JARQOD010014272.1:0-10638 GCA_033576555.1 Oophaga sylvatica
TCTTTGGAGGCCCCGTTTTACATTCTCTGAGCCAGTAAAACCACCAAGTCCGTATAGCACCTAGTCGCACATAACACACTTTCATTTCAACAAAAATTTCAATACACACATCATCCCTAAAACACACCCCACTCACACCACACTATTTTCCCCCCCATACACACATTTCTATTAAAACCACTTACCCACACCTTTACATTCCCACTTCACTACACTATACATTTACACACACTACAGCTATTCCAAAAACAAACACGGTTAAAATACAAACACCTTTGACATTCCCACTTTGGTCATTACACGCACGGTGGTCTGGTTACACCAAGATGGGCCTGGGTTTAAACCCCCGGTTTCCCGGGGGTTTTTTTCTTCCCTGTTTGGGGATTTTTAACCCAGACATACTGATAATAATTAAGGTGTGAATAAAGGGGAAGTGAAATAATATCGAAGCGCTTGAAATTTCCTTTTAGGGTCAACATTCCAAAGATTAGATAGTGTTGCCTGGGCCACCAATTCAAATCGATAGGTTGGGTTTAAACCAAAAAGACATTAAAAAATTTAAACTGTTGTGGAAAAATGGCTTATTCCTTAAAAAAAAATAATAAATACATATCGTTCCGACAAAACAATAATGGTTTATAAAAAAAAATTATAAATAATATGTTACCAACACCATATAATATAAAAAACTTATACATATAAAATTAAATTCAAACACATTACTAAACACCAAAGTTAACAACATATTTAATATTCCTTCAGGATTTTCCTGTTTCATGCTTGAAGGGCCCTTTTGTAACAGGCGTGAAACCCAGGTTTCCCCGTTCAATTTTTCTAAACACTGTCAATAGATAATGTGGGAAAACAAAACTTTAAAAATTTTTCCTGTTAGAAAAATGTTTACATCTGCATCAGAATAAATGTCATGTTTAAAAAAACTTTGCCAATTTTTCATTTCAAAATGTTTAACTGGGTTTTTAATGGTTAAAAAAACAAATATTTTCGCATTTTGCCATAAATTTTAAATAAACCAATTTAGATCCGGTTTTTTATGTGAACCGATTATATGAACTTTTAATTTTAAATTATCAGTAATTTTAGCCTACAATTTATATTGCCTATTGAAGTCTAATACGGGCCTAAAACCATTGTGGTGCATTTAGAGATTTGGAAGGACTCATAAACAAGTCTTAAAAAATAGTATTAGTCTTTAGAAATGGAAAGTTTTAAATACATATTCATTTAAAAATATGGTGCCTACATTGGAGTTTAGTATACATTCCAGCTACTTTTAAAAAATTTGAAGAAGGGTTTGGCGTAATTAATAAATGAAAAATCACTATTTTGTTAAAAGGAACCTAAGGGATTTGAGAACCTGTTTTTTTAAAAAAGTAATGTAAAAATTTCTATAATTATGGAAGAAAAGTTTTTTAGAACACGTTTAAAAAAGGTTTTTTAAAAATTTGGAAAAAAAAATTTGCAACTAATTAAAATTTAAAGTTTTCTTTAGGTTAATTTAAACACCCCAGGGTTTGTAAAAATTTTTTTTTTTTTTTTTTTTTTTTTTTTTTTTTTTTTTTTTTTTTTTTTTTTTTTTTTTTTTTTTTTTTTTTTTTTTTTTTTTTTTTTTTTTTTTTTTTTTTTTTTTTTTTTTTTTTTTTTTTTTTTTTTTTTTTTTTTTTTTTTTTTTTTTTTTTTTTTTTTTTTTTTTTTTTTTTTTTTTTTTTTTTTTTTTTTTTTTTTTTTTTTTTTTTTTTTTTTTTTTTTTTTTTTTTTTTTTTTTTTTTTTTTTTTTTTTTTTTTTTTTTTTTTTTTTTTTTTTTTTTTTTTTTTTTTTTTTTTTTTTTTTTTTTTTTTTTTTTTTTTTTTTTTTTTTTTTTTTTTTTTTTTTTTTTTTTTTTTTTTTTTTTTTTTTTTTTTTTTTTTTTTTTTTTTTTTTTTTTTTTTTTTTTTTTTTTTTTTTTTTTTTTTTTTTTTTTTTTTTTTTTTTTTTTTTTTTTTTTTTTTTTTTTTTTTTTTTTTTTTTTTTTTTTTTTTTTTTTTTTTTTTTTTTTTTTTTTTTTTTTTTTTTTTTTTTTTTTTTTTTTTTTTTTTTTTTTTTTTTTTTTTTTTTTTTTTTTTTTTTTTTTTTTTTTTTTTTTTTTTTTTTTTTTTTTTTTTTTTTTTTTTTTTTTTTTTTTTTTTTTTTTTTTTTTTTTTTTTTTTTTTTTTTTTTTTTTTTTTTTTTTTTTTTTTTTTTTTTTTTTTTTTTTTTTTTTTTTTTTTTTTTTTTTTTTTTTTTTTTTTTTTTTTTTTTTTTTTTTTTTTTTTTTTTTTTTTTTTTTTTTTTTTTTTTTTTTTTTTTTTTTTTTTTTTTTTTTTTTTTTTTTTTTTTTTTTTTTTTTTTTTTTTTTTTTTTTTTTTTTTTTTTTTTTTTTTTTTTTTTTTTTTTTTTTTTTTTTTTTTTTTTTTTTTTTTTTTTTTTTTTTTTTTTTTTTTTGGGGGGGGGGGGGGGGGGGGGGGGGGGGGGGGGGGGGGGGGGGGGGGGGGGGGGGGGGGGGGGGGGGGGGGGGGGGGGGGGGGGGGGGGGGGGGGGGGGGGGGGGGGGGGGGGGGGGGGGGGGGGGGGGGGGGGGGGGGGGGGGGGGGGGGGGGGGGGGGGGGGGGGGGGGGGGGGGGGGGGGGGGGGGGGGGGGGGGGGGGGGGGGGGGGGGGGGGGGGGGGGGGGGGGGGGGGGGGGGGGGGGGGGGGGGGGGGGGGGGGGGGGGGGGGGGGGGGGGGGGGGGGGGGGGGGGGGGGGGGGGGGGGGGGGGGGGGGGGGGGGGGGGGGGGGGGGGGGGGGGGGGGGGGGGGGGGGGGGGGGGGGGGGGGGGGGGGGGGGGGGGGGGGGGGGGGGGGGGGGGGGGGGGGGGGGGGGGGGGGGGGGGGGGGGGGGGGGGGGGGGGGGGGGGGGGGGGGGGGGGGGGGGGGGGGGGGGGGGGGGGGGGGGGGGGGGGGGGGGGGGGGGGGGGGGGGGGGGGGGGGGGGGGGGGGGGGTTGGTGGAGTGGATAGAGATCTAATGTTAGTTTTTTCTCTCCCAATGTATAATTTTACACATGTACCTTTGCAGCAGGCAGTTTTTATGCATTCTCTGACACATACGTAATCACATCACTGCTGCATGCACAGTATATGCACACTAAGTTCTGCTGTGCATAGACACAGCTTTGCCCAAAATACATACACACATTTCAGTTACCACAGTCATCCTACATACACACACTCTCCACCAAACACATACCTCTCCACCATACACACACATGGCTCTCTATGTTCACACACACATACAACACCTTCCTATATAACACTCAGTGTCACCCGTACACATTTACAGTTTCCCCACATTCACATACAGCAAATTTTATTTACAAAACACAGCTATCCAAAATAAAACACGGCTTTTTAAAACATGCACACACATATCTGTACATACGGCGGCACGGTTTGGGTCAGTGGTTAGCACTGCAGGATGGGTCCTGGGTTTAAATCCACCAAGGACAACAGCCCAAGGAGTTTGTATGTTCTCCCCTGTTTGCGTGGGTTTTTCCCCCACATTCCAAAGACATACTGATAGGGAATTTAGATTGTGAGCCCCATCGGGACAGTGACAATAATATTGTAAAGCGCTTGGAATTAATGGGGCTATATAAATGGTAACAACATCTGCAAGGGTTGTATGTTCTCCCCGTGTTTGCGAGGGTTTCCTCCCCCATTCCCCAAAAACATACAGATAGGGAATTTAGATTGTGAGCCCCATCGGAGACAGTGCCAATAATGTCTGTAAAGCGCTGTGGATTTAATGGGGGCATATAAATGAGTAAATAAATAAATAAATACATATCTGTTTGCGACACACACAACACTGGGTTTCCTCCATACACACAAAACACATATTACAATACATAAGCTTCCCTTGTACACTCATATATTAATTTTATTATTAAAAATATATATGTATACAAACACAATATACATAAACACAACAACTGTATACATTACCATATTTTCAAATTTCCCTTTTAAAAATGTGACTGATCACATGCGTGAAAGGGCCTTTAGCTACACAGGACTGTAGTATCCCTGCAGGTCCAGTTTCATTTTCTCTACTATAGCACTGATCAATAGATCAGTGTGGGGCAAGAAACAGAGAAAACAGTTCTCTCAGTGATCAGGAAGATGTTGTTTAGCATTCTGCTCATTCAGAATAAACTGCCTCTGGGACTGTAACACACATACACTTTTTAGCAAGATTTTTCTTTGCTAAAAGTGCGTCTTATTATCTAGTTGATACAGGAGTTAAAATGTACAATTGTTTACAAGCATGTTGCCATGTAAGTTGTCACAAGTCAAAATCTAGAATTTTAGCATCCTGGGTTTTTTTTATGGTGCCTTTACCATGATAATAAGTTTTTACATTCTTGCCTATAATTTTAATATTATTCCAGTAAGCTTTATTGCCTAAAAAACCTCCTTATATTGCATATTGAGATGTACTTAAGTACTTGGGTCCCATTAAATACCATTGATGGGGCCTATTTCAGGAGATGATGGTAAGGCCACCTCATTATATACTAATGTCTACTAAAAAAATGAAGTAGTGAAGGTCAGGCGTGAGAAAATGGAAGTTTTGTAAATACATATTCAAATAATGTTTAATAGGCTGACCTCACATTTGGAGTTTCCACGATATACATTTCAGCTACTTTATCTAAATTAGAAGCAAATTGTTTACGATTATCTTCACCTAAATGGCAGAAAATGCACCTATCTTGGTGATGGATAGGACAGCTAGAGGGGATATGGAGGAGGCTGTTTTTTTGATAGGGTAATGTAAACATTTTGCTATAAAATTTTTGTAAAGTTTTAAAAGTTTTCTATTAGACACACGTTAATTTTAAACAACACCCCCAGGTTTTCTTAGTTTAAAAAAATAGGAAAAACAATTTTGGCAACTAATTAAAATTTCCCGCAAGTGTAAACTTGTAGAGGATTGATAACACTAACTTTACTGCTGTAGGGTAGAATAGAGTGGATAGAGATCTAAAGTTAGTATTCTCTCCACATGTATATTAACACATGTACCTTTGCGCAAGTTTATAGCATTCTCTGGGGGCACATATAATCACATCATGCTGCATGCAAGTATAAGCACACTAAGTTTGTGTGAAAAACAAGCTTTGAACATCACACAACATTTCGTTTTTCCCCGCCCACTACACCACCCTCCACCAAACAAACCCTCCCCATACCACACATGGCTTCAAGTTCACACACACATACAACACCTTTTCCATATAACTAAACTGTCACCCTCCATAACAGTTTCCCCCCATTTACATACAGCTTTCTTTTACACAAAAAACAGCTATCCAAAAAAAAAACACGGCTTTTGAAAATGCACAACATATCTGCTACTACCGGGACGGTGGCTCATGGTTAGCACTGCAGGAGGGTCCTGGTTTTTAAATCCCACCCAAAGGACAACACCCAAGGGTTTGTATTTCTCCCCTGTTTGCGTGGGTTTCCCCCCCATTCCAAAGACATACTGATAGGGAATTTAGTTGTGGCCCCATGGGGGCAAATGACAATAATATCTGTAAAGCGCGTGGAATTAAGGCGCTATTAAATTGGGAACAACATCGCAAGGAGTTGTATGTTCTCCCGTGTTTTCGAGGGTTTCCCCCCACATTCCAAAGACAAAAAATAGGGGAATTTTTATTGGACCCCCGGAGACAGTGCATAATGTCTTAAAGCCTGTGGATTTAAGGCGCATATAAAAGAAAAAAAAAAAAATATACTGTTTGCGAAACACACCACGGGTTTCCCCAAACAAAAAACCCAAAAACAAACTACTGCCTTCCCCTTTTAAACTTTATATATATATTATATTTAAATAGTATACAAACACATTCATAAACACAATTAACATTACCCTATTTTCAAATTCCTTTCAAGAAAGTGATGATCACATCTTGAAAGGGCCCTTTGTACAAGGACGGTGTATCCCTGCAGGTCCCAGTTTTTATTTTCTCTACTATAGCACTGATCAGATAGATCAGTGTGGGGCAAAAACAGAGAAAAAAGTTTTTCAGTGATCAGGAAGGTGTTGTCAGCTTTGCTCTTTAGAAAAACTGCCTCTGGACTGTAAAACATAACTTTTTAGCAAAATTTTCTTTTCTAAAAATGCTCTTATTATTAAATTGATACAGGGGTTTAAAAAGTACAATTGTTTACAAACTGTTGCCATGTATGTTGTCAAAGCAAAACTAGAATTTTACAACCTGGGTTTTTTTTATGGTGCCTTTTTCCATGATAATATGTCACTTCTTCCTTAATTTTTAATATTTTTCCCGTAACTTTATATGCCTAACAACCTCCCTTTTATTGCAATGAGGTACTAAGTAATTGGGCCCCTTAAATCCATTTATGGTGCCTATTTAGGAGATGGGTGAAGGGCCCCCTCTTAATACTAAAAGTCTATAAAAAAAGAATAGTGAGGTGGCGTGGGAGAAAATGGAAGTTTTGTAAATAAAATTACAAATAAGTTTTAAAAGGGTTTTCCCCACATTTTGGGGTTTCCACGAAAACTTTTTGCTACTTTATTAAATTTGAAACAAATTGTTTGAGATTACTTTACCTAAATGGGGAAATGACCCCATCTTTGGGGATGGAAAGGCGTAGAGGGGAAGGAGGAGGCTGTTTTTGATGGGGTAATGTAAAAATTTTTTATAATTTTTGTAAATTTTTAAAAATTTTCATTGACACAGTAATTTTTAAAAACCCCCCCCAGGTTTATTATAAAAATATAAAACAATTTTGCAATAATTAAAATTCCCGCAAGTGAAATTGTAAGGGGTTTGAAAAAATAAATTTTACTGCTGTGGGGAGAAGAGGGTAGAAAATCTAATGTTAGTATTTCTTCCAATGTTTTTACACCTGACCCTTTTCAGCAGGCAGTTTTATGATTTTCTGGAACTACGTAAAAACCCACTGCCATGCACAGTATAGCCACTAATTTGTGTGCAAAACACAACTTTGCAAAATACATACCACATTCAGTTAACAAAGTCATCCTACTACACACCCTCTCCCCCCCAAACAAAAACCCCTCCACCATACACACACATGGCTTCTATGTTCACCAAAACCCCATACACACACCTTCCTATATAAAACTCGCTGTCCCCTAAAAAATTTTAGTTTTTCCCACATTCACATACAGCTATTCTATTTACAAAACCGCTACCAAAAACAAACGGCTTTGAAACATCACACTATCTGCTACAGGCGGCACGGGGCTCAGTGGTTTTTAAAGCGGATGGGGCCTGGGTTTAAACCCACAAGGGGGAACCCCCAAGGGGTTTGATGTTCTCCCTGTTTTCGTGGGGTTTCTCCCACATTCCAAAAACTGATAGGGAAATTTTGATTGTGGCCCCCCGGGGACAGTGACAAAAAATCTGAAAGCGCGTGGAATTAAGGCGCTATATAAAAAGGGAACAACCCTCTGCCCGGGGTTTTTATGTTCTCCCCCTGTTTCGGGGGTTTCCCCCACATTCCAAAGACATCGATAGGGGAAATTTGATTGTGAGCCCCCTCGGAGACATGCCAAAAATGCAAACGCTGTGGATTTAATGGCGCATATAAATGATAAAATAAATAAAAAAAACTTACTGTTTGCGACAAACCCCACACATGGCTTTCCCCATACACACAAAAACACATTTTAAATACATACGCTTCCCAGTACATCATATATTTATATTTATATGTATACAAAAAACAAACAAAAAAACAACACTGTAACTTACCCAATTTTTAAATTCCTTTCAGAATGTGACGATCACATTCTTTGAAAAGGGGCCCTTTTGTACACGGGTGGATCCCTGCAGGTCCCCTTTTTTTTTCTCTCTACTATAGCTCGATAGAAAATCAGTGGGGGCAAGAAAGGAAAACGTTCCCATGATCGGGAAAAGGGTGTTTTTCAGCATTCTGCTCATTCAGAATAGCTGCCCCCTTTACTGTAACCATCACTTTTTAGCAAGAAAATTTTTTTTGCTAAAAGTGGTTTTTTTTCTAGTTTATACAGGATTTTTTTTGTACAATTGTTTACAAAGCATGTTGCCATTATGTTGTCACAAGTCAAAAAATGAATTTTAGCTCCTGGGTTCTTTTTTGGGGCCTTTACACTGATAATATTCACATTTTCCCATAATTTTTTAAAATTATTTCCAGTAAAAGCTTTAAAATGCCTAACAACCTCCTTAAAATTTGCATATTGAGATGTCTTAAGTAAAGGGGGTCCATTAAATAAAAACCATTGATGGTGCCTATTTCAAATGATGGTTTTTAAGGCCCCCCATTATATAATAATGTCTACTAAAAAAATGAATAGTGAGGTCAGCGTGGGAAAATGGAAAAATTTTTTTAAAACAATTACAAAAATTTTAATAGGTGACCCCCATTTGGAGTTTTCCCGATATACATTCCAGCACTTTTTTCTAAATTAGAAGCAAATTTTTTGACGATTTCTTCTACCTAAATGGCAGAAAAATGCACCTATCTTGGTGATGGATAGGACAGCTAGAGGGGATATGGAGGAGGCTGTTTTTTTTATAGGTGTAATGTAAAACATTTGCTATAAATTTATGTAAAGTTTAAAAGTTTCTATTAGACACACGTTAATTTTAAACACACCCCCAGGTTTACTTAGTAAAAATATAGGAAAAACAATTTTGCAACTAATTAAAATTTCTCGCAAGTGTAAACTTGTAGAGGATTTGATAACACTAACTTTACTGCTGTAGGGTAGAATAGAGTGGATAGAGATCTAATGTTAGTATTTCTCTCCCACATGTATATTACACACATGTACCTTTGCAGCAGGCAGTTTATATGCATTCTCTGGAGCACATACGTAATCACATCACTGCTGCATGCACAGTATATGCACACTAAGTTCTGCTGTGGCATAGACACAGTTTGCAACATACATACACACATTTCAGTTACACACAGTCATCCTACATACACACACCTCTCCACCAAACACATACCTCTCCACCATACACACACATGGCTCTCTATGTTCACACACACATACACACACCTTTCCTATATAACACTCAGCTGTCACCCGTACACATATACAGTTTCCCCACATTCACATACAGCTATTCTATTTACAGAAACACAGCTATCCAAAATACAAACACGGCTTTGAAACATGCACACAGTGGCTCAGTGGTTAGCACTGCAGCGATGGTGTCCTGGGTTTAAATCCCACCAAGGACAACATCCGCAAGGAGTTTGTATGTTTCTCCCCGTGTTTTCGTGGGTTTCCTCCCACATTCCAAAGACATACTGATAGGGAATTTAGATTGTGAGCCCCATCGGGGACAGTGACAATAATATCTGTAAAGCGCTGTGGAATTAATGGCGCTATATAAATGAGTAACAACATCTGCAAGGAGTTTGTATGTTCTCCCCGTGTTTGCGAGGTTTCCTCCCACATTCCAAAGACATACAGATAGGGAATTTAGATTGTGAGCCCCATCGGAGACAGTGCCAATAATGTCTGTAAAGCGCTGTGATTTAATGGCGCTATATAAATGAGTAAAATAAATAATAAATACATATACTGTTTGCGACACACACACACACATGGCTTTCCTCCATACACACAAAACACATATATACAATACATACTGCTTCCCATTACACTAAATTTTAAAAAAATATATATTAATATATATATAATGTATACAAACACATATACATAAAAAACAACAACGTATACATTACCATATTTCAATTCCTTTCAAAATACTGATCCATGCTGTGAAGCCTTTAGCTACACAACGTGTAATCCCTGCAGTCCCATTTCATTCTCTCTACTATACACTGATCAGATAGATCAGTGTGGGCAAGAACAGAGAAAACAGTTCTCTCAGTGATCAGAAGGGTGTTGTCACATTCTGCTCTTCGAATAAGCTGCCTCTGGGCTGTAACACACAAACACTTTTTAGCAAGATTTTTTTTTGCTAAAATGCTCTTTTTTCTATTAAACAATTAAAATTTTCAATTTTTTACAATCTTTCCAGTATTTTCACAATCAAAACCTAAAATTTAGCATCCTGGGTTCTTTTAAGGGCCTTCCACTAAATTTCACATTCTTCCTAAATTTTAATAATTCCATAACTTTAATCCTAACAACCCCTATTTGCAAATTAATTCAATACTTTGGGGCCCATTAAAAAACCATTATTCCTTTTCAGAGAGAGTGAAGGGCCCCCCATTTATACTAATTCTACTAAAAAAAATTACCAGAAAAAATTTGTAAAACAAACATAATTTAAAGGCTACCCACATTGGAAATTTCCACGTTAAAATCCCTACTTTTAAATTCTTGTTTTACATTTCTTCTACCTAAAATGGGGAAAAGCACCACTGGGTTGAAGGACGCTAAGGGGTTAACTTTTTTTTATATTAAAAAAAACATTTGCTATCAAATGTAAATTTAAAATTTCTATTAACACACGTTTTTTTAAAACACCCCCATTTACTTAGTAAAAATTAAAAACAATTTTTTAACAATTTTAAAATTTTCCCCAATTAACTTTG
>JARQOD010014273.1:0-10628 GCA_033576555.1 Oophaga sylvatica
TATGTCTTGTACATGAATGCATCTGCAGAGCACAATCTGGGCCGAAAAAAGCCACAACTAATCCGCCTTGTTGGAATTCCTCTAAACAATAAATAGGACCACACTCACCAGCCAATAGGTGCTGCTAAGAAATAGCTTGTAAGCGCCCAGGTGCGCCGGTCTCCCACATACAGGTCGGCGATGATTGAGGGGCAGTTATTGCAAAGCTCGCCTGTGCTGCTCCCAGAAGTCCTTTCATCAACAGAAAAACTGGAAAATACTGTGAAAACACAAAAAAAATTCAGTGACTATTTAAGAAAGTTTTCTTAGACACCTAAAGAAATACCATTTTAGAAAGAGTTGTAACTTTCCCTAATTTTGGAGCTGCTCCTGCTTGTGGCTTGCAAATACTAATGCAAAATACCGATCTAGATCCAAACAAGTGAGAGGCTTTACGGCTCCTGCAGACGTCTGTGGATCATGGTCCAATCATGGACCCCAGTGCACAGACAGCGTGATAGTGATGATCGGGTCGGTAGATCCGTGGCCTGTCAGTGCATTGTGGTCTATGATGGCATCGAGATCCACAGATGCTTCCTGGCATCAGAGGTGCATGACCAGAAACCATCTTCTGAGCTTCCGGTCATGACCTAGGTGTACAGTTCTCCAGCTTCAAAGGTGCAGTGCGCATGACCGGCACTTCAGAAGATGGCTCCTGGTCATATGCCGTGCGTGTCTGAAGCCAGGAAGCGTACACCCAGCTGCAGAGGAGCAGCGACGCAGCAGGACTGTGAGGGGCACGATCGCGGGATGTGCAGGAGCTGGCAATGACAAAAGTTCCTGCAAGTTATGTTATCACTCCCACAGGGGCGTGATAACATGGAAAGAGGGCTGACTAGTCTGAGGCATCTAACGACCCCTCAACTGCTCAGAGCCCCCAATAGCATAGGAAATAGGGACAATATGAAGGCTTTTCTTAACCTCATTTTTACAGAAAAACGTTCTACAGGGCTGGTTAGGCAGGGAATTTCCTCCTAGATAAGTGAATGCTGCTGGGTTGGAGGGCATGGACGACCTGACAGCTTCAATTTATGTTCAGTTTACCTCATTGGGAACGAAGGTCATGCCGATACCTATGGCTGACCAGATGACCATCCCTGTACACGCAATGTGTTTCCTGCTACAGCGGTCTCCCAGATATCCAAAGACTTGACCGAGTAACACAAAGCTGACTGTGAATACTAAAATGGGAAGGGAAAAAACAAGAGGTCGCAGTCAATAAAAACATCTCTATATTATTGCATTTTGTTATATTTGAGGATTATTTAGACTGTTGCACTTAAATACTTCTCCCGTCCTCGTCACTTTACAATAAGATTTTATGTTGAAATTTTACCTAATTTTATAAGGCCGGTTTCACTGTCATCGATTTTAAAGGCGGCTTGAAGGTAAGGCATCGCTCCTGCCAGAAGAAAAAGCAGAACACAAGTGATTATTGTAATCAGAGAAGTGTAGGAATAGACGTCACAGCAGTTAACGAGCCGTCTCGTTGGCCATGAAGATTTGTTTCATTTTACGTTGCAGTTAGGGGCCTCATACACCTTGCCCCCCGACATAACCTGGTGTACCCCTACCTACCTACGACAGTGAAGGAAGCCATGGTGATTACTATATTAATGTAGGACAGAATGGCTACAGTAATGAAGGAACGGGTGACGGAAACTCCAGTCCGCTCGAGCAGGTCCTGCGTTTCGCCGTTTTCGTCCTTCTCTTGACAGACAATGCCTTTTTCCACATCATCAGATGGAATTGGCATTTTTTGGGTGGAATTGTTGAGAGATGCCATGGTCACAGAGCCCTGCAAACACTGGAGAAAAACACACAAGATGGTAAAAATATTACATTAATCTCAGTCTGTGGTGCAGAAATTCAATGGTAATGCAGTATATAGTATAATAAGCAAACAATAATAAGTTAAAGTCCCCCAGGGGGACTAAAAAATAAGGTAAAAATCAGTAATTCTATAAGGAAATCTATATCTGTCCCTCTATAATCATCTGCAGGTCGGGTCTCCCCCGGGAGAGACTCCCATAACTCGTTAGACTAAGTTCAGACTTACCTTTCTCTCTCCACCAGATGGTGCTGATAATAATAAATAATTATCGCTTTCTATAACAAATTTGCAACACATAAATCGTGACTGCAACACAACACAATAGAAAGTGACTGGGATCAGGCCGTCACCATAGGTATACGCAGGGACCGCCAGTTGTGACATCATCAGCGTGTCACCAGAGGTTCTATAGCATTGTGATGTCATCGTAGACTACATTTCTAATTGGAGGCATTTGCTAATATTACTACACCTACCGCATATTGAAACAACGGTGTTTACCCACTATTTTGGAAAGGTGCCAACAATTTTGTCATGCCCATTTTGGGGGTTTTGTATGAAATTATGTAGAATGTGCCTTTTTTTCTCTATTTTTTGTGTCGTTACAATATACACAAGGGAAGTATACATGTGTATATAAAACGTGCAACTGCCATCATTTGGTGGGAGAAATACTTCTTATTCTGGAACAATTTAAAGGGTGCCATGACTATAAAAGCACTATACAATATCTACAATATAGTGCTATGCTATACAGTTCTAAAATAATAGTGCCATACCATAGCTATATGGTAGTGCCTACATAAGGTATGACTACATCCTGTGTGTACTTATGGGGCTAGATATCAAACGTACTGAAATACAAGGGAGAAAAGAAACCTCAGCACAACACTTCCAGCAGTTTAACTTCTCAGATTTTTGTGATCACTGGTTTTTAAAATGGAAACATTTCAATAGCTAGGATGAGTGTACACCGTAGATAATATAATATGCAATCAGAAATACCTAGATAATAATGCTATATGGTACCAACATAATAGTGCTATATAGTAGTGATGGGGAACACTAAAATGCTCGGGTGCTCGTTGCTCGGGTCGAGCAGATTGGTATACTCGGGTACTCGGGCAGACAATGAGCTCAATGTAAGTCTATGAGAGACCCCAGCATTTTTACCGCGATCCCCCGGGGGTCCTTTTAAGGTCTAAAAATGTCTGAAAATGATGGAAACACTGCTCAAATGACACGGGGACATCATGGGGATCGCCCCTGGAAGCATTTCTGACAATGTTGTCAGTTTCATGCCATTTTTACCAGTGCACCAAAAAGCATACCAAAACGAAACCAAAACGGATTTTGTTGGGAAACTAATAATAAGCAAACAATAATAAGTTAAAGTCCCCCAGGGGGACTAAAAAATAAGGTAAAAATCAATAATTCTATAGGGAAATCTATATCTGTCCCTCTATAATCATCTGCAGGTCGGGTCTCCCTCGGGAAAGACTCCCCTAACTCATTAGACTAAGTTCAGACTTACCTTTCTCTCTCTCCACCAGATGGTGCTGATAATAATAAATAATTATCGCTTTCTATAACAAATTTGCAACACACAAATCGTGACTGCAACACAACACAACACAATAGAAAGTGACTGGGATCAGGCCGTCACCATAGGTATACGCAGGGACCGCCAGTTGTGACATCATCAGCGTGTCACCAGAGGTTCTATAGCATTGTGATGTCATCGTAGACTACATTTCTAATTGGAGGCATTTGCTAATATTACTACACATACCGCATATTGAAACAAAGGTGTTTACTAGTGATGGGTGAGCACTAAAATGCTTGGGTGCTCGTTGCTCGGGTCGAGCAGATTGGAATACTCGGGTACTCGGACAGACAATGAGCTCAATGTAAGTCTATGGGAGACCCGAGTATTTTTACCGCGATCCCCCCAGGGGTCCTTTTAAGGTCTAAAAACATCTGAAAATAATGAAAACACTGCTCAAATAACACGGGGACATCATGGGGATTGCCCCTGGAAGCATTTCTGACTCCTAGTTCTCAGCTTTAAACAATGTTGTCAGAGATTCATGCCATTTTTACCAGTGCACCAAAAACATACCAAAACAAAACCAAAACGGATTTTGCTCGGAAATATGTAAAAGTACATCCTTTCCATATTAATGACTTGTATATAAGCAAAATAATTAACCCCAGACCAAAATGTTCCTCCACCACTTGGGCTATGTTCACACACACAGCGTTTTTGAGGCGTTTTGCAACTCTAGCATTGCTTTCAAGCAATACAAATGCATTCACTGGGAAATGTCAATGTGACACATAAGCAGACACATCTTGTTTCATTTATGAAGGAGGGACTCTTAAAGTCACAGAGCCTAATTTTACAAGGGCATGAGCCAGCATTATCTGATTAAAGGGCCATTATTAAACAGTGGGTCTAAGAAACTGCACAAATAAGAAACTGCACGACTAAGAAACTGCATGAATAAGAAACTAACTTCAGCATCATCTAAATTGCAGAGACAGCATAGCAACGCGTTTCAAACACACGAAGCCATGTGAATCTGAAACGCGTTTCTATGCTGTCTCTGCAATTTAGCATGTTTTAATTTTTTATCTATTTTCCAATAAATTTAGCAGTTTCCAAGAAGCAGGATTTTCCTCACATTTGTAAATCCCTTGTGGCTGTGTCCTGAAGTGGGTGATGTTAAGGTACTGCCACACTAAACAATCCCGCTAGCGATCTCGTTAGCGTTGCATACTAATGAGATCGCTAGCGGGATCGTTTCTATATCGCTAAATGCGGCCACATTTAGCGATATAGTTAACGACGCTATCGCCGTTAGCGATCTTCTTAACGACTTTAGCGGTACAAAAGTACCGCTAAATCGCTAAGAAAAGGTGCCACACAGCGATAAGATACTTACCCAGCGGGAGCGCCAGCGATGAAATAGGGTCCGGAACGATTCCAGCGACGAGCGAGATCACAGCAGGAAGCTCGTCGCTGGAAGCTGCCGCACTGAACAATATCGCTAACGGGATCGCTAAATAGTGACGTTTTTTAGCGATCTCGTTAGCGATATTGTTTAGTGTGGCATACCCTTTACTCTCGTGGGGCTGTGGGGGGTAGAGGGTGCTGTCACTCGTGTGATTTTTGTTTTTGTTACTTATCGCTAGCGTTATCTCTTAGTTCTACATATTGAGTTGTAAGTTTATTATAGACTTGTATGTATAAATATATTTAAATATTTCTCCTTTTTGTTAGTTTATTTGTGTTTTTAATAAAACTGTTTGAGAACTATGGGTTGAATTTTTATTTCTAGATTTCTAAAACTCGAGGAATATTCACACATTGCAATTTTGTTGGGGAAACAATATGCAGCAAAGTCCTCACCAAAGCAATGGGGAAATACTGCATCCTATTGTTCCAGAAAATTCATGGAGCTTCTTATCAAGTCTAATGTGACCAAATTAGATGAATTGGACACTGAATTGAATGCCGTACAGGATGATATAAATAAACAACTGACTCCTGAAATGGTCACAACATTCACAAACAATTTGGAACTAGAGCTACAAAAGTGGGAAAAGGATATTGTACAAAACCCAACAAAGAAATATCAACGTGACATGGCTGACCTCCAAAATGATCGCGTCTATAGATGGAAAAGAAGCAATATTAGCAATAGATCATATCCAAGATCCAGTTCAGTGTCTTAATCATCTGTATCCTCTGTGGAAGAAAAAGCACCAAACATCAATAATGTGAAACCTTTATGGGATCGCAGGGACCATAATAAGGATAACCGCTGTAATAAGGGAAGAAATAAGTAAAAATGGAAGATGATTAATTTATTTATTAATTTATTTTTTATATGGGATAACTCTAACAATGATTTTGATTCTTTTATAAGTGAATTGAATAATAATAACTGTGTTATCTTTCTCCTCATCATATGATATCTGCAGTACAAATTTTTTTGGATATCTCTATTTTTATTAAAGGAAATGAAATTTTAACAAAGAATTTTTTTTTAAAAAAATGTTGATATTAACAGTTATAAACATTTTAATAGTGGACATTATTGTAAATGGTTGAGAAACATTCCCAATAATCAATTTAGAAGAATTAACCCCTTCACCCCCAAGGGTGGTTTGCACGTTAATGACCGGGCCAATTTTTACAAATTCTGACCACAGTCTCTTTATGAGGTTATAACTCTGGAACGCTTCAACGGATCTTCGCGATTCTGAGATTGTTTTCTCGTGACATATTGTACTTCATGTTAGTGGTAAAATTTCTTCGATAAAACTTGCGTTTATTTTTGAAAAAAATGCAAATACGGCGAAAATTTTGAAATTTTCAAACTTTGAATTTTTATTCCCTTAAGGGTATGTTTCCACGATAAGGAAACACTCCGGATTTGCTGCGTGTTTGGCGCTGTGCGTTGGCGCAGCGCCAAACACGCAGCGTCCAGATGTTACAGCATAGTGGAGGGGATTTCAAGAAATCCCGTCTCCACTAAGCGTAAAAATAGCAGGCGGAAGACCTGCGTTTACGGACATGCGGCGCGTCTTTTCAGACCGCAGCATGTCCTAGCGTCTTGCGGCGACGCTGCGTCGCCGCAACGGTATTAACACAGGGCGATGCAGCCCTGCGTTCTTTCCGGAGGTGTTTCGGAGGTGTCCTGAACACCTCCGGAAAGAGCGCGCGTCAAGAAGGGGGCAGGGCTTTGGGCGGTGCGGAATTTCCGCTCCGTCCAAAGCGCTGTGGTTCCGGACCGTGGAACCACAGCCTTAAACAGAGAAATATGTCACACAAAATAGTTAAGAAATAACATTTCCCTCATGTCTACTTTACATCAGCACAACTTTGGAACCAAATTTTTTTTTGTTAGGCAGTTATAAGGGTTAAAAGTTGACAAGTGATTTCACATTTTTACAACAAAATTTACAAAGCCATTTTTTTTAGGGACCACCTCACATTTGAAGTCACTTTGAGGGGTCTATATGGCAGAAAATACCCAAAAGTGACACCATTCTAAAAACTGCACCCCTCAAGGTACTCAAAACCACATTCAAGAAGTTTATTAACCCTTCAGGTGCTTCGCAGGAGCTGAAGCAACGTGGAAGGAAAAAATGAATATTTAACTTTTTAGTCACAAAAATTATCTTTTACAAACTTTTTTTATTTTCACAAGGGTAAAAGGAGAAAATAGACAGATAAAGTTGTTGTACAAATTCTCATGAGTACGCCAATACTCCATATGCGGTGGAAAACCACTGTTTGGGCACACGGCATAGCTCGTAAGGGAAGGAGCGCCGTTTGACTTTTTCAAACCAAAATTGGCTGGAATTGAGATTGGACGCCATGTCGCGTTTGGAGAGCCTCTGATGCGCCTAAACAGTGGAAACCCCCCACAAGTGACACCATTTTGGAAACTAGACTCCCTATGGAACTTAGCTAGATCTGTTGTGAGCACTTTGAACCCCCAAGTGTTTCACAAAAGTTTATAATGCCTGGGTGTGAAAAAAACAAACAATTTTCCACAAAAATGATTTTTTTAGTCCAAATTTTTTGATTTTTCCCAAGGAAATTGGACCCCAAAAGTTGTTGTCCAATTTGTTCTGAGTATGCTGATACCCCATATGTGGGGGGGGGAAACTGTTTGGGCGCACGGCAGGGCTTGGAAATGAAGTAATAACTTTTTGGAATGCAGACGTTGATGAGGGTCATGTTCCATTTGCAGTGCCCCTGATGAGCCTAAACAGTGGAAACCCCCCACAAGTGACACCATTTTGGAAACTAGACACCCTAAGGAACTTATCTAGATCTGTGGTGAGCACTTTGAACCCCAAAGTGCTTCACACAAGTTTATAATGCCCGGGCATGAAAATAAAAAATCCTATTTTTTTCCCACAAAAATTATCTATTAGTCACCAATTTTTTATTTTTCCAAGGGTAAAAGGAGAAATTGGACCACAAAAGTTGTTGTCCAATTTGTCCTGAGTACTCTGATACCCCATATGTGGGGGGGAACCACTGTTTGGGCGCACGGCAGAGCTCGAAATGGAAGGAGCACCATTTGACTTTTTCCAACCAAAATTGGCTGGAATTGAGATTGAATGCCATGTTGCATTTGGAGAGCCCCTGATGTGCCTAAACAGTGGAAACCCACCATAAGTGACCCCATTTTGGAAACTAGACCCCCGAAGGAACTTATCTAGATCTGTGGTGAGCAATTTGAACCCCAAATGCTTCACACAAGTTTATAACGTAGAGCCGTAAAAAAAAAATCATATTTTTTCCACAAAAATGATCTTTTCACCCCAATTTTTATTTTCCAAAGGGTAACAAGACTTCAAAAGTTATTGTGCAATTTGTCCTGAGTACGCTGATACCCCATATATGGGGGTAAACCACTGTTTGGGTGCATGGCAGAGCTTGGAAGGAAAGGAGCGCCGTTTGACTTTTTCAACGCAGAATTGGTTGGACGCCATGTCGTGTTTGGAGAGCTCCTGATCTGCCTAAACAGTGGAAACCCACGACAAATGACACCATTTTGGAAACTAGACCCCTAAAGAAACTTATCTAGATGTGTGGTGAGTACTTTGAACCCCCAGGTGTTTCACTAAAGTTTATAACGCCCGAGCATGAAAATAAAAAAATCATATTTTTTCCACAAACATGATCTTTTATTCCCCAACTTTTTATTTTCCCAAGGGTAACAGGAGAAACTGGACCCCAAAAGTTGTTGTCCAAATTGTCCTGAGTACGCTTATACCCAATATGTGGGAGAAAACTACTGTATGTGCACACATCGGGGCTCGGAAGGAAAGTGGAAGTAGTGACGTTTTGGATTGCAGACTTCGATGGAATGGTCTGCCTGCGTCATGTTGCATTTGGAGAGCCTATGATGTGCCTAAACAGTGGAAACCCCCGACAAGTGACCCCATTTTGGAAAATAGACCCCCCAAGGAACTTATCTAGATGTGTGGTGAGCACTTTTAACCCCGAAATGCTTCACAGAAGTTTATAACATACAGCAGTAAAAATAAAAAATCTTTTCTTTTTTTACAAAAATGATTTTTTTTGCCCCCAATATTTTATTTTCACAAGGGTAACAGGAGAAATTTGACCCCCAAAAGTTGTTGTCCAATTTGTCCTGAGTACGCTGATACCCAATATGTGGGAGAAAACTACTGTATGGGCGCACGTTGGGGCTCGGAATGGAAGTAGTGACGTTTTGGATTGCAGACTTTCATGGAATGGTCTGCGGGGGTCATGTCGCATTTGGAGAGCCTCTGATCTGCCTAAACAGTGGAAACCCCCCACAAGTGACCCCATTTTGGAAAGTAGACCCCCCAAAGAACTTATCTAGATGTGTGGTGAGCACTATGAACTCAGAAGTGCTTCACAGAAGTTTATAACATACAGCCGTAAAAACAAAAACATCATTTTTTTTTTACAAAAATGATATTTTCGCCCCCAATTTTTTATTTTCCCAAGGGTAACAGGACAAATTGCACAATAACTCTTGGGGTCCAATTTCTTCTGAGTACGCTGATACCCCATATGTGGGGGTAAACTACTGTTTGGGCGCATGGCGGAGCTCAGAAGTGAAGGAGAACCGTTTGACTTTTTCAACGCAGAATTGGCTGGAATTGAGATCAGACGCCATGTCACATTTGGAGAGCCCCTGATGTGCCTAAACAGCGGAAACACCCCAATTCTAACTCCAACCCTAACCCCAACACACCCCTAACCCTAGTCCCAACCCAAACCATAACCCTAACCACAAACCTAACCCTAACACACCCCTAACCCTAATCCTAACTTTAGCCTCAACCCTAACCCTAACTTTAGCTGCAACCCTAACCCTAATGGGAAAATATAAATAAATACATTTTTTAAATTTTATTATTTTTCCCTAACTAAGGGGATGATAAAAGGGAGTTTGATTTACTATTTATAGCGGGTTTTTATGATTGGCAGCTGTCATGCTAAAAGAGGCTTTTTATAGCAAAAAATAGTTTTTTGCATCACCACATTTTGAGAGCTATAATTGTTGCATATTTTGGCCCACAGAGTCATGTGAGGTCTTATTTTTTGCGATACGAGTTATCGTTTTTATTGGTGCCATTTTTGAGCAAGTGACATTTTTTGATCGCTTTTTATTTCGATTTTTGGGAGGTTAGAATGAACAAAAATCAGCAGTTCATGAATTTCTTTTGGGGGGGGGGCGTTTATACCGTTCCACATGTGGTAAAATTGATAAAGAAGTTTTATTCTTCGGGTTAGAACGATTACGGCAATACCTCATTTATATCATTTTTTTATGTTTTGCCGCTTTTATACAATAAAAACAATAATTATTTTTGCATCGCTTTATTCTGCGAGCTATAACTTTTTTATTTTTTCGCTGATGATGCTGTATGGTGGCTCGTTTTTTGTTGGACAAGATGACGTTTTCAGCGGTACTATGTTTATTTATATCGGTCTTTTTGATTGCGTGTTATTCCACTTTTTGTTCGGCGGTATGATGATAAAGCATTGATTTTTTGCTTTTCTTTTTTAAGGGGTTCACTAAAAGGGTTAACTAGTGGGACACTTTTATAGGGGGGTTGTTATGGACGCGGCAATACCAAATATGTGTTCTTTTATTGTTTAGTTTTTTTTTATTTACAGGAAGAAATGAATTTATTGGGGAATATTTTTATTTTTTTTCCTTTA
>JARQOD010014274.1:0-10615 GCA_033576555.1 Oophaga sylvatica
TTGTTACATGCATCATGTAAGAGTGCAAGCATTTTTAAACACATATATTACATGTACAATTACGGAATAATGAAACCGTAGCCTTGATGCAAGCTCATGTTGCAACAATTTACAAACTAGGTACATTCTGCAACTTACACCTTAACCACCACAAATCCTTTGATAATTTTAACGCACATATTGCAAATGCTTACATACAATAAAGTTGCGCACACACAAAAAACAGATGAAGTTAAAGCAACAAAACGATCAAAACATCATCTTGACTAAAACACAATACAGCATAAAAAAAAAAAAACAACAAATGCTGAAAAACACCATTGCATGATTCATCAATCTGTTTTTGAAACCTTAAAGAAAGTACACGTCCCAGAATATGCAATACTGGTCAATGGTGACAGAGCAAGTCTTTTCATTTCCTTTCTAAAAAATCCATTAATAATATGCCCAGAAGGACATCTATTAAACATAAACAATACTACACTTGATCTTAGCAAAGCGAGAACGATAGCCAATTCCTTGCATTGATGACCCATGCCTAACACTGTCATCCCTTGTGAGTTGTCATGTCTTAATTTGCATAACCCCTCCTTCTATTTTTACACAAATACTCACTTCCTCAGCATCCGTCAGAAGTATAGGAAGAGGAAAAAAATGCCAAAAACCACAGCTGTCTACCTCAGCTATGCGGTTTAGCCAGCAGACTACCTCTAATGGTAAGACCTACCTTCATGCTTCAATCAGCAACTGAGATGTCTGCCTCTGCACACTATTTATAGCCAAGCCCATTGTGCAAGGGGTGGCCCATTGTGACACATGCAAGGTGTGGCCCTGTAACACGAGCAAGGTGTGCCCATTGCGACATGTGCAAGCATTCCATGCTCACATTCCGTCTACGCAGCTCATTGACCTCAAAAAAAATGCCCCAACAAGCAATGAATACACAACGGTAAAGACTTAGCACATTCAAAGAACACACCAAACACGTTTTGTTGTTTTATTTAATGCACATGTACAAAATGTAAAAGATGTAGGTCGTCCACAAGAGGGAGACAATGTTTGCAAAAGACATCATTGCATCAATAATGTGAACAGTGTACAATAGCTACACATGGAATACTTCAAATGAAACCGTAGCCTTGATGGCAAGGGCTTCAATGCGTGTGTGCAACAATGTTGTAGCAAAAGCTAGTACATTCTTGCAACTTATCACACTTGAACCAGCCACAAAAACCTTTGATAGATTGTTAACGCTACATATTGCATACAATGCTTTACATACATAGTGAAAAGTTTGCGCACACACAAGATAAAGCAGAGTTGAAGTTAAAGCAAGCAAAAACGTATCTAAAACATGCATCTTTGAACATGAAAACAGCAATAGACAGCAAAAAAGAAAAAAAAAAAACAACATAATGCTTGAAAAACACCATTTGCATTGATTTCTATTCAATCTGTTTTGGAAACCGTTAAGAGAAAGGGTGCACTGTTCCCAGAAATACTGCAATACTGGTCAATGCGTGGAGTGGACAGAGCAAGCTCTTTTTCCATCTCCCTGTTCTAAAAATCCATTTAATATATGGTCCCCAGATAGGGACGTATCAGATATTAAACTGATAAGAACAGATACTACACTTGATCTTAGCCAAAAGGCCGAGAAGCGATAGCCCGAATTGCCTTGGCATTTGGGATGACCCATGGCCTAACACTGTCATCCCTTGTGGATTGTCAGTGTCTTGAATTTGCATAACCCCTCCTTCTATTTTTTACACAAATACTCACTTCCTCATGCATCCTCAGGATGTTGAGGAAGGAGGGAAGAAAAATGCCAAAAACCAGCAGCTGTCTACCCCTCAGCTATGCTGTTTAGCCAGCAGGACTACCTCTATTGGGTAGTACCTACCTGTCTGCCTTCATCACAGACTGAGGATGTCTGCCTCTGCACAGCTATTTATAGGCCAAGGCCCATTGTGCAAGGGTGTGGCCCATTGTGACACATGCAAGGGTGTGGCCCATTGTAACACGAGCAAGGTGTGGCCCATTGCGACATGTGCAAGCATTCCATGCTCACATTCCGTCTACCGCAGGCTGCATTGGACGCTCAAAAAAAATGGCCGCCAACAAGCAATTGAATACACAGACAGGTGAAAGGTACTTAGCACATTCAAAGAACACACCAACCACGTTTTGTTGTGTTTATTTAATGCACATGTACAAAATGTAAAAGATGGGGTCGTCCACAAGAGGAGACAATGTTTTGCAAAAGACATCATTGCATCAATAATGTGAACAGTGTACAATAGCTACACATGGAATACTTCAAATGAAACCGTAGGCCTTGATGCAAGGGGCTTCAATGCGTGTGTGCAACAATGTTGTAGCAAAAGCTAGGTACATTCTTGCAACTTATCACACTTGAACCAGCCACAAAAACCTTTGATAGATTGTTAACGCTACATATTGCATACAATGCTTTACATACATAGTGAAAAGTTTGCGCACACACAAGATAAAGCAGAGTTGAAGTTAAAGCAAGCAAAAACGTATCTAAAACATGCATCTTTGAACATGAAAACAGCAATAGACAGCAAAAAAGAAAAAAAAAAACAACATAATGCTTGAAAAACACCATTTGCATTGATTTCTATTCAATCTGTTTTTGGAAACCGTTAAGAGAAAGGTGCACTGTTCCCAGAAATACTGCAATACTGGTCAATGCGTGGAGTGGACAGAGCAAGCTCTTTTTCCATCTCCCTGTTCTAAAAATCCATTTAATATATGGTCCCCAGATAGGGACGTATCAGATATTAAACTGATAAGAACAGATACTACACTTGATCTTAGCCAAAAGGCCGAGAAGCGATAGCCCGAATTGCCTTGGCATTTGGATGACCCATGGCCTAACACTGTCATCCCTTGTGGAGTTGTCAGTGTCTTGAATTTGCATAACCCCTCCTTCTATTTTTTACACAAATACTCACTTCCTCATGCATCACTCAGATGTTAGGAAGGAGGGAAGAAAAATGCCAAAAACCAGCAGCTGTCTACCCCTCACTATGCTGGTTTAGCCAGGCAGGACTACCTCTATTGGTAGTACCTACCTGTCTGCCTTCATCAGCAGACTGAGGATGTCTGCCTCTGCACAGCTATTTATAGGCCAAGGGCCCATTGTGCAAGGGTGTGGCCCATTGTGACACATGCAAGGGTGTGGCCCATTGTAACACGAGCAAGGTGTGGCCCATTGCGACATGTGCAAGCATTCCATGCTCACATTCCGTCTACCGCAGCTGCATTGGACGCTCAAAAAAAAATGGCCGCCAACAAGCAATTGAATACACAGACAGTGAAAGGTACTTAGCACATTCAAAGAACACACCAGACCACGTTTTGTTTGTTTATTTAATGCACATGTACAAAATGTAAAAGATGGTGGTCGTCCACAAGAGGAGACAATGTTTTGCAAAAGACATCATTGCATCAATAATGTGAACAGTGTACAATAGCTACACATGGAATACTTCAAATGAAACCGTAGGCCTTGATGGCAAGGGGCTTCAATGCGTGTGTGCAACAATGTTGTACAAAAGCTAGGTACAATCTTGCAACTTATCACACTTGAACCAGCCACAAAACCTTTGATAGATGTTAAGGAAGGAAACTTTAACAACTTTTAAATTTCCCATATACGTGAAAAAAAAAAAAAGATCTACAAGATTTAAAAAAACGTGAGGAAGAAACTTCTTAATCCATTCTTAATTATCCCTTGGATTTTTAAAAAACTCCATATATCAAACCCCGGGGCTAGAAAGGGAAAAATCCATTCCCATCCTCTTATCAGGGAGATACTTGATATTACCTCACTAAACCCCTTTTCCAAATAAAGCCAACCCTTGAACCGTGGGTTTTCGCAAGTTCCCATGATTACCAAGCATTCATCAATTGTCCCTCAGTGAGGCGCAAAAAAGGCCCATTAATCAACGGTGAAGGTACTAGCCATTTAACCCACCGTTGTTTAGCACATTCAATAAAAGGAGGCCAAGGAAGTGCAAACAATATCAAAGGAACATACACAGCAAGGAACTTCAATTCAGGCCTTATGCAACTAAGGGAGTTGACAAAAGAGGTTTACAAAAACATCAAAAACTGAATGTAAACTCAATATACAATGCTTTTAAAGGAAAGAAAAGGTGAAAGAAGAATTTAAAAACCTAACATCACAAAATAAAAATAAAAAGAAATAAAAAAACCACATGTAAACCCTCTTTAAAATTGTAAACGAAAGTCAAACAATAACAGAAAAATTGTAAAAAAATCCACTTAAAAATTTTTAAAATTGCCGATAAAAAAATTAAAGCTGCAAAACGAAATACTTCTTGCAAAGGGGAAAGAGCCAAATTATCTAAAAGCTTAAATCATCCGGTTTTTTAACCTAAAAACTCACTTTCTCAGCTCGAACGAAGGAGGGGAAACAAACTTTTCACCCCTCAATGCGTTTCTGGGTACCCTTGTTACTCTTCATCAAACTAAGATTTCGAGCAAAAGGCCAAGCCATGTGATTGGCCCATTGGAACAGGTGGCCCTTTAAGGAAGTGCCCTTCAATTACCATCCAACCTGCATAGGCCAAAAAATGAAAGCACAAAAGAAACCCCAAAAAAAGGTTCCAAACACAGCACTTTTGGTTAATTTAAGCCTTCCATAGAAAATGGCCAGCAATGAAAGCGTGCAAGTAACCCTTCAATGAAATGCATGGAATTAATTGTGCAAAAGAAATGGGAAGCTCTTGCACATTTAAACGACACATATAAAAAATACACCATAACTTAATGACTAATAAGTTCAAAGTTTGGACAAGTTTATTACAATAAAGCAAAAAATTTTAAACAATACAAAAAAAAATTGCAAAAAAATTACAATTAAACTAAATGACAAACGCAAGAACAGCAAACCTTTATTTATCATTTAATAAAGGATTTCCAAAAGAAACGTAAGAAATCATCTTTTAACATAAATGCCACACTTTAAACTTATTTTACAATAACTGAACTCATGAGGAACGAGGGGTCTTCGTTCATTTAAAATTAAAATCCTAGACGATTTAGAGAAAGCACGGGTTGCAAACCCATGGAATGTCCCTGAAGTAGTTTAATTGCACCCGATTCTTAATGGGCAGTAGAAGGGAAACACCGCACTGTTTCCGTACAAATGGCCTAAACAGTTGCAGCATAAACACCATGTTCAATGACAGAGGGGAGGAATGTCACACATATTACATGACCAAACTAAAAAGCCAAGCAAGTCAAGGTGAAAGTTAGCAACAATACTTGATTATACTTGAAAGCCAAAAATTTATAGATGTAAGCACAATGAACAATGTTTTAATTGAAAATTTGCAATAATAATCATTATGAAACAAAAGTCACCAGATCTGAATAACGTAGAAGAAGAAAAAAACTATTTAAAACTACCTTTTATATTTATAAGCCTTGGAAACTTAACGAAAGAACAGTCACACACCATAGTAAAAGGTAAGTTAAAGCAAGCAAACTTTAACATTGCATCCCTGACATAAAACCCTAACAGAAACAAGAAAGAAACAACATAATTTAAAAACACAGATACTATTTTCTCATCGTGTGGAAACCGGTTAGACGAAGGGTGCACTGTCATAAAACTGCCATAACTGGTCAGTGGAGTGGTCAAGCCAAGCTTTGTTCCAACCCCTCTAAATTTTAAATCTCTTCCCCAACTGGGGTGTCATAGTAAACTGAAGAACAGCATATACAGCAGCTTAGCAAAAGCCCTAAGCATAGCAATTGGCCTGAAAATTGGAGTGCCCATGCCTACCTGCATCCCATTGTGGATACCTTGCCAGTGATTTTGCAACCCCTTAATTTTTCCCAATACACTTATCAAGCTGTGAGTAACACTCAGAGTGAGGGACAGGAGAAAATAAAAACCACAGTGCTACCCCTAGCAGTGTTGCCAGGCGACAAACATGTTGAAAACACCTGTGCTTCAATCAGTGAAGGATTCTGCCTCTCACAGATTAACCAAGCCCATCGTAAGGGTTGCCCATGTGCAACTTCAAGGGTGGTGCCCATTGGAACAGCAATTGACTTACACATTGCCAAATAACTTGTACATTACCGACATACTGCAAAACCTTGGACTTAAAAAAAATTGCCCACAAGCATTAAAATTAAAAGGAAAGCATAGCAATTAAAGCACTAACACCACAACTTTGTTAGTTTTAAGACAATACAAAAGAAAAACATGGTGTGAAAAGGGAGCATATTCAATAACATATTGAAATAAAAGAAAGGTCAATACACACATTGAATGGGACAAATGAATGAAACCAAACCTTATGCAATGCTTCAATAAAAGCATGTGCTGGTCCAATGTGTACAAATTAGAAGATCGAACTTCACACTTAACCAGACCAAAAAACCAATTGCTGATTTGAGACGCTAATTTCTCAATCTTCGTCAAAGTTGAAAGTTTGGATCCAAAAGAAACTAGAGTTTAATAAATAACAAAACTTCAACTGCATCTTTGAAATGACAGCAGAATAGCGAAAGAATAGAAAAAAAAACGACCTCACTTCTTTAGGAAACTACATTCTTTTTGTATCCATCCTTTTTTTGACACAAGTAGAGAAGGTGCTTCCAGTAAATACTGCCGATTAAGGGGCCAATGTGAGGACAGCAAGCTCTTGCCCATTCCTGTTTAAAAGAGCCTTTAATTTGCCCAGACTGGGACTATCGATTCAACTGATAGAAGCATACAATCACTAGCCAAAAGGCCAAACAAGCCAAGGTTTGCCTTATTTGAACACCCATGGCCTACTTGTATCCCTTTGGAGTTGCATGTCAAATTGCAAACCCCTCTTATTTTTACACAAAGGATTGCACTCATCATCATGCAACAACAATGAGAAAGACGGGAAAAATCAAAAAACCAGCACTGCACCCATCAGCTTATGCTGTTTAGCCAAGCACCTATGGGTAAACTTGGTTTCCACTGATCAGCAAACTTGGAGTACTCTTGCACATACTATGATAGGCCAAGGGCCTACATCATGTGAAATTCAAACACCAATGGAGGCCCATTAAGCAAGCAAAAGGTGGTCCAAGCGACATTTGCAACATTAACATCATTCGTCACCAGCAAAAATTGAAAAAAAAAAATGCCCAAAAACTTATTACAACAGGTGAAATTTACTACCACATCAAAGAAACACAACCAAATTTGCAATATTTGTAATGACATGACAGAAATGTAAAACATGTGGCTCAAAGAGAACAAATATTGCAAAAACACATTGCATCAATATTAAACTGTAAATAGAACACATGATAACAAAGGGAAACCTAGGCCTATGGAAGGGCTCAATGCTTGTGCACAATGTTGAGCAAAAGCTTCATCTTGCAATTATCCATTAAATTCCCCAAAAAAACCTTATAGATTTTAACGATACATTCATCATGCTTTACAAAGGAGGAAAGAGCGAACACAAAAAAGCAAGTTGAGTAACCCAAGCTAAAAACGTTCAACCATGCACTTTGAACATTGAAAGCATAACCAGCTAACTAAAATAAAAAAACAAATGCCTGAAAAACACCATTTGCATGATTCATTCAAGTTTTTGAACCGGTTAGAAAAGGTGCAAGTTGCCCAATACCCACAGGGTTGCCATGGGAGAGCAACCCTTGGTTTCCTCCCTGTCTTCTAAAATCCATAAAATGTCCCAAAGGCAAATATATAAACGGTAATGAAACAGTTACAACACAGAACGTTGGGCCGTGTAAAAGCACGTATCCTTGGAATGGTGCCCATCCAAGCTGACATCCTTTGCATGTCAGTGCTAATTGAAAACTCCTCTATTTACAAAATAACCTAGGTTGCAGGACTGCCTTCAAACTCAACAGTTTGTGAAGAAGGAGTAAAAATGCTAAAACCAGCAGCTGTAACCCCTCACAGCTGGTAGCATGTTTGACACCTCTATGGTAATAACTACGTGTACTGCTCACACAAGAACTAAGACTCGAAGCATTATAGGCAAGGGCCCAATTGCAAGTGTCCCATTGGAAAACAGGCAAGTCTGCAACATTGTAAACAACCAGCAAGGTAAACCCATTGCAGATTTCAACATTTCATTGGCAAACCTTCGCTACCGAGGTGCATTGCCATAAACCAAAATGGCCAACTAGAAGTTGGAACAAGCAACTATTAACTGCAAATCAAAGAACAAAGACCAGATTGGGTATAATTTAAACATACAAAATGTAAAAGTGGTCTCCAAAGAGAGAATGTGCAAAGCTCATTGTATAGAACTGTACATGCACACATGATATTCATGAACTCCTTGATAAGGCCTTCATTTTGCACAATGTTACAACTAGGTCAACCTGCAATTACAATGAACAGCCACAAAACCAGATTGTTACCTACTATTGTACAAGCTAACTCATGGTGAAATTCGCCACACAAGAAAAGAGAGTTGGTTGCAGCAAAAATATCCAATCATTGAATGAACAGCAAAACAGAAAAAAGAAAAAAAAAAAAAAACTAATTTGACCATTGCATTGATTTCATTCAATCTGTTTTAACCGTAAGAGAAAGGGACGTTCCCAGAAATACTGCAAACTGGTCAATGCGTGGAGTGGGACAGCACTCTCCATCTCCCTGTCTAAATCTTTATTATTAATGACGTACAAATTAAACTGATAGAACAATACTACACTTGATCTTGCCAAAAGGCCAGAAGCATAGAATTGCCTTGGCATTGGATACCCATGCCTAACACTGTCACCCTTTGGAGTTGTCAGGTCTTGAATTTGCATAACCTCCTTCATTTTCACAATACTCACTTTCAGCACCCAAATTTAAGATGGAAAAAAATGCCAAAAACCAGCAGTGTCACCCCTCAGCTATGCTGGTTTAGCCAGCAGGACTACCTCTATTGGGTAGTACCTACCTGTCTGCCTTCATCAGCAGACTGAGGATGTCTGCCTCTGCACAGCTATTTATAGGCCAAGGCCCATTGTGCAAGGGTGTGGCCCATTGTGACACATGCAAGGGTGTGGCCCATTGTAACACGAGCAAGGTGTGGCCCATTGCGACATGTGCAAGCATTCCATGGCTCACATTCCGTCTACCGCAGGCTGCATTGGACGCTCAAAAAAAATGGCCGCCAACAAGCAATTGAATACACAGACAGGTGAAAGGTACTTAGCACATTCAAAGAACACACCAGACCACGTTTTGTTGTGTTATTTAATGCACATGTACAAAATGTAAAAGATGGTGGTCGTCCACAAGAGGGAGACAATGTTTTGCAAAAGACATCATTGCATCAATAATGTGAACAGTGTACAATAGCTACACATGGAATACTTCAAATGAAACCGTAGGCCTTGATGGCAAGGGCTTCAATGCGTGTGTGCAACAATGTTGTAGCAAAAGCTAGGTACATTCTTGCAACTTATCACACTTGAACCAGCCACAAAAACCTTTGATAGATTGTTAACGCTACATATTGCATACAATGCTTTACATACATAGGTGAAAAGTTTGCGCACACACAAGATAAAGCAGAGTTGAAGTTAAAGCAAGCAAAAACGTATCTAAAACATGCATCTTTGAACATGAAAACAGCAATAGACAGCAAAAAAAAAAAAAAAAACAACATAATGCTTGAAAAACACCATTTGCATTGATTTCTATTCAATCTGTTTTTGGAAACCGTTAAAGAAAGGTGCACTGTTCCCAGAAATACTGCAATACTGGTCAATGCGTGATGGACAGAGCAAGCTCTTTTTCCATCTCCCTGTTCTAAAAATCCATTTAATATATGGTCCCCAGATAGGGACGTATCAGATATTAAACTGATAAGAACAATACTACACTTGATCTTAGCCAAAAGGCCGAGAAGCGATAGCCCGAATTGCCTTGGCATTTGGATGACCCATGGCCTAACACTGTCATCCCTTGTGAGTTGTCAGTGTCTTGAATTTGCATAACCCCTCCTTCTATTTTTTACACAAATACTCACTTCCTCATGCATCCTCAGATGTTGGAAGGAGGGAAGAAAAATGCCAAAAACCAGCAGCTGTCTACCCCTCAGCTATGCTGGTTTAGCCAGCAGACTACCTCTATTGGGTAGTACCTACCTTCTGCCTTCATCAGCAGACTGAGGATGTCCTGCCTCTGCACAGCTATTTAAGCCAAGGCCCATTGTGCAAGGTGTGGCCCATTGTGACACATCAAGGGTGTGGCCCATTGTAACACGAGCAAGGGTGTGGCCCATTGCGACATGTGCAAGCATTCCATGGCTCACATTCCGTCTACCGCAGCTGCATTGGACCTCAAAAAAAATGGGCCCCCAACAAGCAATTGAATACACAGACAGTGAAAGGTACTTAGCACATTCAAAAACACACCAACCACGTTTTGTTGTGTTTATTTAATGCACATGTACAAAATGTAAAAGATGGTGGTCGTCCACAAAGGGAGACAATGTTTGCAAAAGACATCATTGCATCAATAATGTGAACAGTGTACAATAGCTACACATGAATACTTCAAATGAAACCGTAGGCCTTGATGGCA
>JARQOD010014275.1:0-10614 GCA_033576555.1 Oophaga sylvatica
ATATTGCTGAGCTTTGAATCAATATCATTTGACCAAATATCATGGTGTAACCAATCAATGTATATGCAGACATATACCTATAGACGGCCAGCACAAATGCACTCCCAACATAAATTCCTACAAAAACATGGAGTCAATAGTCCATACTCTCATAATTAATTCCACAAAGTTTATTAAGTTATATGCAAACAAGGCATACAACATAATACATAAAAATAATATATAAAGTCTAGAGGAAAGACTCAGGTATAAATGTCTACAAGACCACATATATTAGTGGGAGTATGAGCAAGGTTCAGTTTGGTTCGATTCACTGAATGTTTAGGTTGCGAATGTACCCGAACCCCGTTAGATCAATGAGAGGCCAAGCCAAACGTATATACAATACCTTAAGGGATGACAAACAGCTTCCCAAACAGCCAAAATTAGGGCAGACACCATGAAAAGTGGCATCAATTGACCCACAGTGGAAATTTGCAAACAGAACAGCAGCAGTCAGCCATGGATGAGGTATCAGGGTCTGGCCCAGCATTTACAGCTTGGAATTGAAGTTTCAATGAGGACCTGGTGGTTAAGGGAGCGGTGTAAGCCTTCTTAGCTGGGAGACACTGATACCTCATGCAACACCTCCCAATTTTTTTTTTCCAGCCACACTCAGATGGCACAAACATCAGTTTCATACGGTCCTATTGGTAGAAAAAATGTAAGGAAAGTAACACAGGAGTTGACTGAAAGTAAGTGCAGGCCTGCCTGTCTGGGAAACCTAGTTACACAGGTAATCCACCAGATGGAGACCCAACTTGGAGTCTCCACATTTCAAAAAATAATTGTTACATACCACTAAAGTGGCATCAAATTCATTAAATAGAAATATTATAATAGGTCTTACACAGCTTCCACACAGGCAAGCCACCAATGGAGACCCAACTTGCAGTCTACACATTTCAAAAACTAATTGCCAACACTTCTAAACACATATCAATTTCCACAGAGTAGAAACAGTAAATAGGACTCTGACACACATTATACTACAGGCAACCCACAGAGGAGACCCAACTTGGAGTTTCCACATTTCAAAAGATAATTGTCAACACACCACTAAAGTGGCATCAATTTTCACAGAGTACAAATATTATAAAAGGCCTCTGACACACCTTCCACCCTAGGCAATCCACCAGAGGAAACCCAACTTGGAGACTCCACATTTCAAAAAAGTTTGTAAATCAGCAGCAGTAGCAACGCAGCACAAAAGACACCACAAAGATGGCACAGACGCTATAATGTGAGATCAATGCATGACACTAAAAACAACACCATCGCCTAGTCTGGCCAGTCTGTGACTGGGATGCAATAGTCATTGGAGATCCATGACTAGTTCATTTTGATAAAAGTTATCCGGATGCACTTATCCTTCAGGTCACCACCAGCAGTGCTGAAGACACTTGATAGAACGCTGGCTTCTGGGAATGACAAAACCTTCAAGGCATGACAGGTGAGCTCAAGCCACTTTTCTGTTTTTGAAGACCAAAATGCAAAAGTGTCCAACCCCCCGATGGCATTGATATTGAATTCCAGATACTCCTGCACCATCCCCTCCAGTCATTCACAACATGTCAGACTTGTATTCTGTTCTGCTGGTGCACTGGCCATTTAAAAAATGTAAAACGACTCACAGAAATTGCTTATGCCACTGACACTCCTGCTGCTGCTAATGTTTTTGCAATGATGCCTTGACGTTCCCTGTTCCCAGTGTTGGACATCTAAGAACTGGGATGCACGTGTGTGCCTCACTGCGTCTTGGGGAAAACCACTCTTAAGGTTGTCTACAAGAATGTTTGATACAGAACAGAACAGAGTAGCAACCCAGTAGTCAGCACTATTTCTAACGCTAAGAATACGGGCATCGTGTTGAAGATAGTGCAACAAGAAGGCGCTCATGTGGTGGGCGCTTCCATGAGGTCCAAGTCCATGGTGTGTGGTGGCGGCGTAATACTCAAGGTTGTTTTCTCCATTCCCTCACACCAACCATGGACAACAGAGAGGGGGTCATTATCCTCTTCATCTCCTGACTGTTGTGTGTCCATCACCTCGTCCTCCTCCATTTGTTCCTCGGTTCCTGCACCTTCACTAACAGTTTGTCTGGTACCCTGAGCCCACCTTGATCGCTGAAGTCACCCTCCCATGGTACCGACAGTCCTGAAATTTGAGATATTGTTATCTCTTCCACATCCTTCTCTGCTTCCAACTCTTCCTCGTGACCACCACCTCCTCACGCTGACTGTTTCAAATTCAAAGTGTGCTCCAGCATGTAGATGACTGGAACGTGATGCTGATGATGGCATCGTCAGTTCTAACCATCATAATAGCCATTTCAAAACTGTGCAGAAGGGTGCAGACAGGTCCTTCATCTGTGCCCACTCCGCAAGCATGATTTGCACCTCATCTGTACTGCGTTGGCCTAGGCTATGCAAAAGAACATACTACCCCCAGGGCTCATCTCTGCTGCCACAGTCGCTGCAACATGTGCAGAGTGGATATCCACCCTGTTGGAACATTGCAAATCAAATGATTAATCGGTAGGCTGAAAGACCTCTGAAGCGATGTAAGTCGATAAACTGCGGTGTGCTATCATCGAAGTGAGCACACAATGACTGTTCATTCTGTAACAGTGCATCCAGGCCAGGATAGTGGTTGAGAAATCGCTGTACCACTAGGTTGAGGCAGAGTCCATGCAAGGCACATGTGTGAGGTTGCCCTGGCGTAGGGCCGCCATCAGGTTTGCACCGTTATCGCACATGGCCCTTCCCAGGCTCCAGCTTTCTTAGAGAAGTAATAGTGACTGGATAACTGGTACTGGGGGACTGTGATGGCCATCAACTTTCTGAAATCATCTGTATCCACCGGCGAAAAGACAGCATTTACAGTGCCTTGCAAAAGTATTTGGTCCCCTTGAACTTTTCAAACCTTTTCCCACATATCATGCTTCAAATATAAAGATACAAAAAAGTAATTTTTGGTGAAGAATCAACAACAAGTGGGACACCAATTGTGAAGTTGAATGAAATTTATTGGTTATTTTAAATTTTTGGGAAATACAAAAACTGAAAAGTGGGGCGTGCAATATTTTTCAGCCCCTTTACTTTCAGTTTCAGCGAACTCACTCCAGAAGTTCATTGTGGATCTCTGAATGATTCAATCTTGTCCTAAATGACTACTGATGATTAATATAATCAACCTGTGTGTAATCAAGTCTCCGTATAAATGCACCTGCTCTGTGATAGTCCCCAGGGTCTTTTTGAAGCACAGAGAGCATCATGAAGACAAAGGAACACAACAGGCAGGTCTGTGATACTGTTGTGGAGTAGTTTAAAGCCCCGATTTGGATACAAAATGATTTCCAAAACTTTAAACATCCCAAGGAGCACTGTGCAAGCGATCATATTGAAATTGAAGGAGTATCATACCACTGCAATCTACCAAGACCCGCCATCCCTCTAAACTTTCATCTCAACAAGGAGAAGACTGATCAGAGATGCAGCCAAGATGCCCAGATCACTCTGGATGAACTGCTGAGATCTACAGTGAGGTGGGACAGTCTGTCCATAGGACAACAATCAGTCGTACACTGCACAAATCTGGCCTTTATGGAAGAGTGGCAAGAAGAAAGCCATTTCTAAAAGATATCTATAAAAAGTGTCGTTTAAAGTTGCAACAAGCCACCTGGGAGACACACCAAACATGTGGAAGAAGGTGCCTGGTCAGATGAAACCAAAATCGAACTTTTTGGCAACAATGCCAAACGATATGTTTGGCGTAAAGGCAACACCATCACACCCTGAACACACCATCCCATTGTCAAACATGGTGGTGGCAGCATCAGGGTTTTGGGGCCTACTTTTCTTCAGCAGGGACAGGGAAGATGGTTAAAATTGATGGGAAGATGGAAGGAGCCAAATACAGGACCATTATTGAAGAAAACCTGTTGAAGTCTGCAAAAGACCTGAGACTGAGACAGAGATTTGTCTTCCAACAAGACAATGATCCCAAACATAAAGCAAAATCTACAATGGAATGGTTCACAAATAAAAGTATCCAGGTGTTAGAATGGCCAAGTCAAAGTCCAGACCTGAATCTAATCGAGAATCTGTTGAAAGAGCTGAAAACTGCTGTTCACAAACGATCTCCATCCACCTCAACTGAGCTTGAGCTGTTTCCAAGGAAGAATTTGCAAGAAATTTCAGTCTCTCGATGTACAAAACTGATAGAGACATACCCCAAGCTACTTGCAGCCGTAATCGCAGCAAAAGGTGGCCAACAAAGTATTAAGTTAAAGGGGCCGAATAATATTGCACCCCCCACTTTTCAGTTTTTGTATTTCCACAAAAATTTAAAATAACCAATAAATTTCATTCAACTTCACAATATGTGTCCCACTTTTTTGTTGATTCTTCACCAAAAATTTACATTTGGTATCTTTATGTTTGAAGCATGATATGTGGGAAAAGGTTGAATAGTTCCAGGGGCCGAATATTTTCACAAGGCACTGTGTTTGGTCAACAGATTGGAGATACTAGAATCAAGCTCTTAGCAAAACTGCTGGACCGAGAGCTGGCTGCTTGCTGAGAGAAGGTGGAGTACCGAGAACAAACAAACTGCTAGGCTGTGGTGAGGTACAGGCGGAGATGTTATGGTGGATTGAGAAGATGTGTTGTGTTAGGTAACAAAAATCAGCAATATGTCCACTTCTGTAACAGCTGACAATCTCTCACTCACCCGACTGTAGGGAGTAAACAAGTGGAATTTCTGCGGCCAGAAACCTGCGTGAGAAGACTTTGGCATGGTGACGGGGGAGGAAGAAGCAGCAGATGGGGTTGATGTGATGGACGGTGGTTGGCGAGACCCGCTAGTCTGCATTTTAGCGCAGTGAGATTCCCACACTAAACAAAGTTAATCGCGCATGTCCAGTTCATGCATGTAGTTGTCAAACTACATTTTTTGCCTCTAAATGAGTTTTTTTTTGCAAATTTGACCCTCCTCTTCCTGCCCTGACACCACAGTACAGTCCGCGTGCACCTTGGTATTTGAGTCTCATCATTATTACCTCCACCTTGGTGGTTAACATCTGGTGCAGATGCTTTTCCCCTCTGGATTCTGTAATTCTTCGGAGCAGACCTTTGATGCCCAAGAAATACAATGCATGAACAGCTCTGCAGAATGGCCCATCTGTGGTTCCCCACAGTCAGTTGGGCATTTGGAAATTTTTCACGCATGGGAAAACAAGGGTGATTGGGGTGCCACCTCTGAGGATTGTACTGTGTGTGATGTTAAGGGGAGGAAGAGGGGAGAGGCCACTTGATGTAGAGTTGCCATCCACTATAGCACATTCTCCTTTCTTTAGCCTCATTTACAGGCGTACTGCTGTGTGGCTGCCAAAAAGAGGGAGTTGAGTAGCCCGTCCAGTAAGGGTTTTGTGCACACATTGCAGATTTGCCTGCAGAATTTGATGCATTTTTGATGTGGATTTTTCATGCGTTTTTTTCATGCATTTTGTAAGCGTTTTTGTAAGCTAAAGGGTACATACAGTGGTGGCCAAAAGTATTGGCACCCCTGCAATTCTGTCAGATATACTCAGTTTCTTCCTGAAATGATTGCAAACACAAATTCTTTGGTATTATTATCTTCATTTAATATGTCTTCAATGAAAAAACACAAAAGAATTGACCTAAAGCCAAATTGGATATAATTCCACAGCAAAACCTAAAAAAGGGGGTGGACAAAAGTATTGGCACTGTAGAAAAAATCATGTGATGCTTCTCGAATTCGTGTAATCACCAGCACATGTAACTTACCTGTGGCACCTAACAGGTGTTGGCAAACTAAATCACATTGCAGCCAGTTTAACATGGATTAAAGTTGACTCAACTCTGTCCTGTGTCCTTGTGTGTACCACATTGAGCATGGAGAAAAGAAAAAGACCAAAGAACTGTCTGAGGACTTGAGAAACCAAATTGTGAGGAAGCTGAGCCATCTCAAGGCTACAAGTCCATCTCCAAAGACCTGAAGTTCTTGTGTCTTCCGTGCGCAGTGTCATCAAGAAGTTTAAAGCCCATGGCACTGTGGCTAACCTCCCTAGATGTGGAAGGAAAAGAAAATTGACGAGAGATTTCAACGCAAGATTGTGCGGATGGTGGATAAAGAACCTCGACTAACATCCAAACAATGTTCAACCTGCCCCGCAGTCCAAGGTTACAACAGTGTCAACCTAATATCCGTCGGCGTCTGAATGAAAAGGGACTGTATGGTAGGAATACCAGGAAGATCCACTTCTTACCCGAGACATAAAAAAAGCCAGGCTTAGAGTTTTGCCAAAACTTACCTGAGAAAGCCTAAAACGTTTTGGAAGAATGTTCTGTGGTCAGATGAGACAAAAGTCGAGCTTTTTGGGAAAAACATCAACAAGAGTGTACAGGAAAAAAAAAAAGGCATTCAAAGAAAAGAACACGGTCCTACAGTCAAACATGGCGGAGGGTTCCCTGATGTTTTGGGGTTGCTTTGCTGCCTCTGGCACTGACTGCTTGACCGTGTGCATGGCATTATGAAGTCTGAAGACTACCAACAAATTTTGCAACATAATTGTAGGGCCCAGTGTAGAAAGCTGGTCTCCCTCAGAGGTCATGGGTCTTCCAGCAGGCAAGACCCAAAACACACTTCAAAAGCACTATAAAATGGTTTGAGAGAAAGCACTGGAGACTTCTAGGTGGCCAGCAATGAGTCCAGACCTGATTCCCATAGAACACCTGTGGGAGATCTCAAATGGCAGTTTGGAGAAGGCACCCTTCAAATATCAGGAACTTGAGCGTTTGCCAAAGAAGAATGGTCTACAATTCCAGCAGAGCATTGTAAGAAACTCATGATGGTTACCGGAGCGGTTTGTTCGCAGTTATTTTGGCTAAAGGTTGTGCAACCAAGTATTAGGCTGAGGGTGCCAATACTTTTGTCTGGCCCATTTTTGGAGTTTTGTGTAAAATGATCAAGGATTTGATTTTTGCTTCCTTCTCTTTTGTTTTTTTCTTGCAAGCAAATTAAATGAGATAAAAATAGCAAATAATTTGTGATTTGCAATCATTTTCAGGAAGAAAACTGAGCAGAATGACAGAATTGCAGGGGTGCCAATACTTTTGGCCACCACTGTATATGGTTTTCATTAACAATTATATGAGTGTATGTGTGCAAAATTTCATACACGTAGGTGATAATTTAATGTGTATTTCGTGGTAAAAAAATGAGTGGTCTCCCGCGGTATTTTCTCCGCCAGACAGGGAAAGCCAGTGACTAATGCCAGATATTCATAGCCTAGGGAGGGACCATTGTTTTTGGCCCCCCCTGGATACTAACATCTGCCCCAGCCACCCCATAAAAGGCCATATATTATTAGATGCGCCTTTTCTGGCACTTAGCCCGTTCGTATACTTAGATTAACCCCTTAACCCCCAAGGGTGGTTTGCACGTTTAATGACCGGGCCAATTTTTAAATTCTGACCACTGTCCTCTTTATGAGGTTATAACTCTGGACGCTTCAACGGATCTTCGCGATTCTGAGATTGTTTTCTCCATGACATATTGTACTTCATGTTAGTGGTAAAATTTCTTCAATATACCTTGCGTTTAATTTTTGAAAAAAAACGCAAATATGGCGAAAAATTTTGAAAATTTGCAATTTTCAAACTTTGAATTTTTTTTTCCATTAAAACAGAGAAATATGTCACAAAAATAGTTAAGAAATAAACATTTCCCACAAGTCTACTTTAGATCAGCACAATTTTGGAACCAAATTTTTTTTTTCTTAGGAAATTATAAGGGTTAAAAGTTGACCAGCGATTTCTCATTTTTACAACAAACTTTACAAAGCCATTTTTTTTAGGGACCACACTCATATTTGAAGTCACCTTGAGGGGTTTATTAGCAGAAAATACCCAAAAGTGACACCATTCTAAAAACTGCCCCCCTCAAGTACTCAAAACCACATTCAAGAAGTTTATTAACCCTTTCAGGTGCTTACAGGAGCTGAAGCAACGTGGAAGAAAAAAATGAATATTAACTTTTTAGCCAAAAAAAAATGATCTATTACAAACTTTTTTTTATTTTCACAAGGGTAAAAGAAGCAAATGGACAGATAATGTTGTTTTGCAATTTCCCTGAGTACGCCAATAGCCAATATGTGGAGGAAAACCACTGTTGGGCACACGGCAGAGCTCGTAAGGGAAGGAGCGCCGTTTGACTTTTTCAAACTAAAATTGGCTGGAATTGAGATTGGACGCCATGTTGTGTTTGGAGTGCCCCTGATGTGCCTAAACAGTGAAACCTCCCACAAGGACACCATTTTGGAAACTAGACCCCTAAGGAACTTATTAGATCTGTTGTGAGCACTTTGAACCCTCAAGTGTTTCACAAAAGTTTATAATGCCTGGGTCTGAAAAAAAATAAAAAAACAATTTTCCAAAAATGATTTTTATCCCAAATTTTTGATTTTTCCCAAGGAAATTGGACCCCAAAGTTGTTTTCCAATTTGTCCTGAGTACGCTGATACTCCATATGTGGGGGGGGAAACTGTTTGGGCGCACGACAGGGCTTGGAAAGGAAGTAGTAACGTTTTGGAATGCAGACGTTGATGGGGGTCATGTTCCGTTTGCAGTGCCCCAGATGTGCCTAAACAGTGGAAACCCCCCACAATTGACCCCATTTGGAAACAGACCCCCTAAGGACTTATCTAATCTTTGGTGAGCACTTTGAACCCCCAAGTGCTTCCACACAAGTTTATAATGCCCGAGCATGAAAATAAAAAATCCTATTTTTTTCCCACAAAAATTATCATTTGTCACTAATTTTTATTTCCCAAGGGTAACAGGAGAAAAAATTGGACCACAAAAGTTGATGTCCAATTTGCCCTGAGTACGCGATACCCCTATGTGGGGGGGAACCATGTTTGGGGCACAGCAGACTCGGGGAAGGAAGGAGCCCATTTGACTTTTTTCCCAAAAAAAATTTGGTGAATGAGATTGGTGCCTGTTGCATTGGAGACCTCTGATGTGCCCCAAAAGTGGAAACCCCCCACAATTACCCCTTTGGGGGAAATAACCCCTAAGGAACTTATCGATCTTTGGGAGCAATTGAACCCAAAGGCTTCACACAAGTTTTTTAAAAAATAGAGCCTAAAATTAAAAAACAAATTTTTTTTACAAAAATGATCTTTTCAAAACCCCCAAATTTTTATTTCCAAGGTAACAAGACTCCAAAAAATTTTTGTCAAATTTTCCCCATACGCTGATACCCCCTATGTGGGGGGGAAAAACCCTGTTTGGGGATGGCAAGTTTTTGGAAGGGGGAAGGGGGGCCGTTCGACTTTTTTAACACAGAATTGGTGGAGCCTGTTGTTTTGGAGAGCTCCTGACTGCCTAAACAGGGAAATCCCAAAAAAACACCCCTTTTGGGAAATAACCCCCCCGGAACTTATCAAATTTTTTGGTGAGCACTTTGAACCCCGAAATGCTTCACAGAATTTATAACGTACAGCTTTTAAAAAAAAAAACTTTTTTTTTTTTTTTCAAAAAATTTTTTTGTCCCCAATATTTTTTTTACAAGGTAAAAGAGAAATTGGACCCCCCAAAAATTTTGTCCCCAAATTTGTCCGATACCTGAACCCAATATTGGGAGTAAATATGTATGGGCCCCGCGGGGCTCAAGGAATAGTGACGTTTTGGGGTTTCAGACTTTGAAGGAATGGTTGGGGGCATTCCCCCATTTGGGGCCCCCATGCCCAAACAGTGGAAACCCCCCCCCTGACCCATTTTTTGGAAAAAGACTCCACAAGGAACTTTCTAGATGTTGGTGACACTTTTGAAAACCCCCCCAAATTTCACAGAAGTTTATAACTACAGGTAAAAAAAAAAAATCTTTTCTTTTTACAAAAATGATTTTTTCGCCCCAATTTTTTTTTTCACAAGGTAACGGGGGGAAAAGGGCCCCAAAGTTGTTTCCATTTTTTTAGTACGCGATACCCCCAAATTGTGGGAAAAATACTGTATGGGTACACTTGGGGGGAAGGGAAAAAGTGACGTTTTGGTTCAGACTTTGATGGAAGGTTGGGGGGCGTCATGCCATTTGAGAGCCCCGATTCCAAACGTGGAAACCCCCCCCCAAACCCCTTTGGAAAATAGACCCCACAAGGAATTTCTAATTGTGGTGAGTGCATGAACCCCGGCTTACGAAAATTTTTAACGTACAGTCTTTTTAAAAAAAAAAATCATTTTTTAAAAAAAAAAATGATATTTTTACCCCCCCTTTTTTATTTTCCCAAGGGGGAAAAGAAGAAAAGGACAAAAGCACAATAAAACCCTTGGGTCCAAGTACGGAAAACCCCTTGCGGGGAAATACTGTTTGGGCCAAGGCGAGCTCAAAAGTGAAGGGGGACCCCTTTACTTTTTCAATGCAAATTGGCTGGGGAATTTTAAACAACCCAGTCCATTTGGGAGCCCCCATGTGCCTAAACACGAAACCCCCAATTCTAAAACCCCCAAACCCCCCCCCAAACACCCCAACCCCATCCCAACCCTAACC